>CABHPQ010128372.1:0-12497 GCA_902168405.1 Peromyscus aztecus | reverse complement strand
ACAATAAATCTAGTTCTCGGTACCTTGGAAGAAGAGAAAGATTGGTAGAAGAGGAGGAGACTGTCACAACCCCTGGGTCCTACAGACTCATATTGAAATCAGAGCTGCAAGGACTTTGGTAAAAGGTAGCATCCCATCCACCGGTGAAGTAATCACAATGTTGGTGATTTCATTATTGGAAGGAATTCTTTGGTGGTTGATTGAAATCAGACATTAAAACATTGATTCCCTCTGAGCAGCCTGATGTTTCTTATTCAGGCAAGCAGGAACGAAACGGAAATGATTAAATGCCAGCTCCCTGACTTTTATAGCAGCTCATTCAACTGCCTACCCACAAAGCACTTCCCCAGGAAGCTACAGCCAAGAATTCGTTTGGCCAGGCTTGTCCATTTTTCATTCATTTCAATGACCATCTCCAGGAAAATAAAAAAAAAAAACAAACAAAAAAGAAAAAAAAAAAACCTCTGAAAAGAGGAATCTCACTGAAGAACTCAGGGAATACGAACAAAATTTTCCTCTAAAAGGAAACAAATGTAGAGAAGTGCCCTACAGCTATGTCTGGCTGACTGGGAATTTGGGGGGTTTGCTTCCTCTCTGTGTGTATCTGTGTTTGTGCCTTTGAGCTCATACAAACATATGGATATGCATTCAAGGTCAAGAAGATCATTTCAGAGTCAAGGACTCTGTTTTCTTGTTTTACTGATCTTGGATGGAAACAGCAGGGAATTCCTTTAAAATAGCTTTCCCAGACACAGGAAGGCGGTCAGCATCCCATAAACAGTGCCCTCTCCTCTGTTGGGGTGTCAAGGAGTATTTCATGTGCATGGGAAGATTCCAATCTGATGGCTGCAAACAAGCATCCTAAGAACTTCAGACACAAGCTAGTGACAACTGCAAAGCCCGAGGGTTCTCTAGTCACTTTGGTCCAGTGTTTCCTCCCTGCGGGCGTCCCTTATCACTTCAACAGGTTCCACTAGGGCATCCCTGAGCCCACTAGAGGTGGGAGAATGGGAAAGGTGAGAACCCGCTTGGGCTCTGGAATGGCTTTCCTGACTGTCCCCCACAACCATCTCTAGAAAGACATGGCTGCTCCAAAGACAGGTTTAGATCCTTCACAGAAGGACTTGGGCAAGTTACAATCCTTATCTTTAGCTTCGCTCATTAGATGGAATTTGGAGCCAAGGGGGAAATTCTCATTCTCTACCTAGCCCTGTGTGTGATACATTTTACATTTTCGGTAATTTTGTATACCTCAGTTTATTTGTTTGCCCCTTGTTTATAGTGTCTTCTCAACTCATTGTTTGCTTTAATTCTATGGTTGTTAGAGAGCTTTGTGTGTTTACCTGACTTACCCTAGATATGTAGTGTCTAGAGAAAGAGCCCAGGCAGGATAAGTTCCAGTCACTGTGTTCTGAGCTTCCCTATCTAATCAGAAGAGTCTGGTAGATGGTTTTCTAGACATCAACATAGCCTGACAAATTGTTTGTAAAAATAATACAACAACATATGTACTTTTCTTTTTACCTCATTATGCTTTATGTTTTCAGCAGTAAAATGGGGGATTATGAAACTATGACTTATGGTATGGAGAAAAAAATAAACAAACAATTAAAGGTAACGGGTAATTTGCCACTTGTGTTTTGTTTAATGCCTACCAGAAAAAAAATCTGGAATTACCCACTCAATTTTTGTGTGTGTGTGTGTGTGTGTGTGCGCGCGCCCAAAACACGTCCTCCATTATAAAGGATGACTGGGATCTCTTCACTAGCTGGATATAAAAAGAAGAAAAACAGTAAATGAACTGCTGTAAGATGGTAGATGCTTTAAAACACATTGAATAATCATTTCAAATGCTTTTGTCTTCTGGGCCACTTGTTTCTTTGGCAGGTATAGACAGTGAGAGGAAAACCGTTTGAGCCAATGTTGAAATCATTCAAACTCTCACAGGATACAAATGGCCAACATCTTCTAAATTGTCTCTTCATAGGCTTCAGGAAATGCTGTCCTCAGTTGAAAATGGCATTGTAGCTAACATGTTTGACCATTTAGTATGTAAATTGATGAAATGAAATAATTTGCTCAACTCACAGAATATTTGAGATACTACCCCATCGTTTTTTTCACCTGGGTTTGTTAGCATATAGAACTGGTTTAGAGAACCGGGCAGTGGTGGTGCATGCCTTTAATCACAGCACTCTGGAGGCAGAGGCAGGTGGATATCAGTGAGTTTGAGGCCAGCCTGTCTACAGAGTGAGTTCCAGGACAGCCAGGAATGTTATACAGAGAAACCCTGTCTCGAAAAACAAAAACAAACAAACAAACAAATTGGGTTAGCTATTTTAAGGGCTATATAAATGGAGACAAGTTC
The DNA here is from genome assembly GCA_902168405.1 of Peromyscus aztecus. Lineage (NCBI taxonomy): Eukaryota > Metazoa > Chordata > Mammalia > Rodentia > Cricetidae > Peromyscus > Peromyscus aztecus. The sequence continues at coordinate 10,129 of CABHPQ010128372.1, read as the reverse complement.
TTGCTTGAGTTTTTGGAATGTAGTTAAGTTAGTTAAAAGGCATCACTGGTGAACACCTATCAGAACAACTGTATACATTCATCTCTTTCTTCATTTGCATATTATCCTCTGAGCATCCACTTACGCATTCTAAGTGTTGGGCGAACTCTGGGAACCCGGAAGTTAAGCCTGTGTGCTTACAGAATGAATGGAGCACAAGGATGAGAAGGCCAATGAGGGACAGAACGAAGAGATGACAGACAGGTTGTTGCAGACAGAAGGAAGCCCTATGAGAAAAGAAAATGCTCAGTGCTGTAGAAGGCAAGTGAGAAGAGAGGCGTGGTCAAAGGAGGTTCTGTCAGACAATGGAATTGAGAGAAAAATGACGAAGAGGGGCAAGAATATTACTTTTCTTATCACCATGGCAAAGGACTTGACAAGAAGCGACTCAGGGGATGCAGGGCTGGCTTGGGGTTCGTGGATGGTGTAGGAGGTCATGCTCAGGTGGCTTCTGATGTCAGGATGTGTGGCAGGTATTCGCTCACATCTCAGAACATAGGAAGCAGAAAGATACAGATGCTGGTATTCATCTGACTTTTCCTTTTCTCCTCTTTTTGTTTTTAGCTTAGAGCCTCAGCCCATAGGATGCTGCCACCCACTTTCAGGGGCCGAGTGTAATCCTTTCTGGGCATGCTTGATACAGTGTGTCTCTTAGGTAATTCCAAATCCATTCAATTTGACAATGAAAGCTAACAGATAGATGAGACAGAGTCAGACACACAGGTAGATAGGTCAGTGATAGGTAGGTAGGTAGGTAGATAGATAGATAGATAGATAGATAGGTGATAGATAGATGATTGATAGACAGACAGATGGGTGGGTGGGTAGATAGGTAGATAGATAGATGATAGATAGATAGATAGATAGATAGATAGATAGATAGATAGATAGATAGATGATAGATGGATGGATGGATGGATGGATGGATAGAAAGATAGATAGATGTTGTGGTATGTTGTGGTATGTATCTCTGCACAGTTTGCATATATTTTTAAGTAGGTTACCGTCATCAGCTAATGCTTACTGAACTGTCAGCAAATATTTATGGAAAGCCTGCTGTGCTTAAGAACACTTATGAAGCTCAGAGCTCTGAATTATGAGTGGTAAGGATTTTTAAAAGATTGGATTCTATGCTTTAAGGGAAATATTTCAAAGGAATTACAAATTAATTTGAAAAACTCCAGGGCCTTCTTAGAAAAGCAGTGTGCATTCCAGATCCAGCATGTAAAGCCAGAAGATTAAACCACATGGGTAATCATTTTCTTTCTCGTTACTCAATGAATTTGAATTGGGAAATGGACAGAGACTCCTGTCTGGGCCCTACCAGAAATCACAGTGGAGCAAAAGGACCATCCTGTAGCAGTGCATAAGGAGGTGCATTGACTGTATGGCTTCCCAAGGGTTTTGTGTTTTCTGATGAAGCTGATTGTCTTTCTCATATGGAGAGAGGTACCCCCACTATTACTGAACCCCTTTCAGAAACTTAGGAGGAGCAATCACAGAAAAGGATAAGTGACAACAGACTTGCTCTTGAGGTAGTAATTCTTTCAATGATGAAGATAGGGAACCATCAATATGTTATTTTGAAACAATTGGAAGCAAATTCAGAGTACTAGTTACTTTTCTAATAGCTGTGACAAAAGGTTATGATCTGAGGGTACCATCCACCTTGGTGGTGAAGAAATGGCATGGGGAGCATGAGTTGACTGTATTGTGTCTATAGCCAAAAAACAAAGTGGTGGGTGCTGCTACTCAGCTAGGTCTCTCCTTTCTCCCTCTTGGGGTGCTAGTCCTCAGAGTGCTGTCACCCCATTCTCAGTGAGTCAGCTCCCCTTAGCTAATCCTATTGGGACACACCCTTAGAAATACACTTGGAGGTGTGTCTCCTAGGTGATTCTAAATCCAGTGACATTGACAATGATAGTGACCAGAGGATACTGAACCCTTAAAATGTTTTTGTGTGGATGACTACTTTGTGTGGGAGAAAGCAGACTCTCCAGCCCCCAAAATGACTGGATGAGTGACTTACCATCTTGTAGCCTGCATTCATTCATTCATCTTCAGCGTCACCACAATAATGAAGATGGCTAGCATGGATTCAGCATCTGCTTGTTACTCAGTGTCTATCAGAGCCATGCTGACTTGGAAGGTTTTAATCTCTACTTTACAGCTGGAAAGCAGACTAGGAGTGAGTAGGCAGGATTCCCTGTCACACTGAGTAAGGAGCAACTCTGGTCTCATAGGCAAGGCCTCTTGGCCTCTAAGCCTCTCTAGCTTTTTCAGAAGATCAGCAGCACTTACTTCCAAATGCTGCTAAGCTGGCCGACAGAAGCACAAAGGTGAGTCACTGTCTCTGCTTTTGTTTTCCACCTCCATCCAAGGACCAAAGCCCAGCTTGTGCTCCTGGACAACAAAGGAATAATTCAATAATACAAGATTTAATTTATTTCAATCAAATTTCAAAACAGGCAGCATCTTCCGCTCTTACCTCATGCACATGCACAGAAATAGAAATGTGTAATTTGTTTGCCAGATAGAGAAAACAAATGCAGAATCTCCAAGTAAATGAAACATGTCAGTGTAGGACACAGGTGCAGCTGACCTAGAGATAGATAACTCAGTAGAATTGGTGTGGGCGTTCAGAAGGCTGATGTCTAGTCGAATCAACCATGCAAGGGAAGTTGCACGCCAGTGTGATAAATTCCACGGTAAGCCTGGAAGCTGCAGCTCAGTAACAGGTAAACCTTAGCTTGTGAAGAAACACCTACAGATGATCTCCTGATGCTGGAGACATAGCTCAGCAGTTAAGAGCACCTCCTGTTCTTACAGAGGACTGGAGCTTGGCTCCTAGCACTCATGTTGGGTGGCTGTCTTCCACGTGTCACTTTGGATCTAGGGGATTGGACACCCTCTTCTGTCTTCCATAGACACTAGAATTCACATGCACAAACCTCTACACAGATAGGCAGGCAGACAGATAGACAGGCAGGCAGAGAGGCAGACAGAAAGGCACACACCACGCCCACACAACACACATACACACATATACACACACTTTTAAAAGATCTCCTAGATTTTAATCCACATTAAATTTTGTCTCCCTCATGGACCCACCAAGTGATATGCCAATGGGAAGTATGTGCCACTGATATGCTAGGTGTATCACTGACATGGCTGATCCCAACCAACCTCTTTGGGCATTTAATAATACTGTGGTGACTTTTCACCTGCATATGCAAAGAATTTTCTCACCCAGAACTGTCAAACCAAGGAAATTATTAGACTAGACATCCCCAAGCACCTAAATCATATCACATCAGTGAGGGTTACTTTCTAATAATGACTTGAGTTTCTTTAATACGTTTTTATTTCAATTGAAAGTCATTTAAATCATCCCACTTTTGACATTCCCAGTTTTGATGTTAATGTGACTTGTTGGAGGCCTGCCTGGGTTTAGATTTATACAGAATGCAAATAAGAAACCCCTTGCTGATGTTGGTAGAGGGAGATATGAATCACATCAGCCCAGAGGCCTTCTTAGATGGTGGAGAAAGACAGTTTATTCCTCAATTATCAAATGTGGAGTTGGCACATTCTAAAACCAGTTCCACAGATTAATGCAGTATTTGTGTGTGTGTGTGGGGGGGGTGTCTTTGTCAAATTGTGTCTATATTTTTCATTTGCTCTGCACTATACATCACCAGATTATCTAATAATCCAAATATGTGCACATGCACATCTTAAGCAAGTCAGTATTGATATTTTAGGCAATTCCAGCGTGACATTTCTAATCCTAAGTTCACTCTAATAGCCACCCCCTTTTTAATATTAGTATAGGGATGATATCACCCAAAGATTGCTCAGATATTTACATTCCATTCACCTTTTATTCTCAGCAACATGTAATACAGTCCTTTTAGCTAAATATCTACAAGTATCATGACAGTTCAGAAAACTGATACTCCTAAACATAACTTGCACACCTATTTCCTTAGTGTCATGAGTTGACCTGATCTCAGTCTTAGCACAGGCACAAACTGAGCTGAAACTTAACCCAGCTGACATGGCTCCTTTAGCATAGAAGTTATGAGTGGGTCTTTTCTTTAACGAGATAAATAAGATGCAGTGTTGATTGACGATGGGACTGTTAGCTGGAGGCCGCACTCTACTACATGACCATGGTTGTAAGATTGCCTGAGAATCAATAACTCTAGGTCCTTTTAGGGAATTATACTGGGGATGTGCTGCAGCAAGCTGAGAAAGTCAAAAAAGGAGGTTGAGGTAGGGAGGGAGATATCTGTAACTAGGTGTCTCCAGAGAGAAGGAAATAGAAGTCTGAGTTCAACGAGAGGGTTAAAGAGGAGCTGGATATGAATAGGAAAATCCAGGAATCTAGTCTATACAATACCATATATTGCTAAAGGGTTTAAATCATTGACACCTGCCAGGTGGCTAAACTAAGAGAAAAACAATGAGACTGTGGGTTTGAAAAATATATACACAAATACATGCAAAATAACAATTATTTTTAAAATAATTTTAATAACAACTTGGTTGTTTGGTTTTATTTATGTATTCCATCTTACTTTTGCAGTTTTGGTTTTAGAGACAGAGTCCCCTGTGTAATTCAAGCTGGTCTTTAACTCACAGACCTCTTAATTCATCCTCTTGATTATCAACTGTACACGGATTAGTAATTAAGTTAATTTAATTTTAGTATTGTTTATTGGGAGAAATGAGATAGAATCCCACTAGGTAGCCCTGGCTGACCTGGAATTCACTATGTAGCCCAGACTGTCCATAAACTTGCAAGGATCCTCTTGCCTTAGCCTCTCAAGTACTGGGATTACAAGTGTGTGCTACCATGCCCAGCTGGTAGTTACCCTTAAATAAAACACGACTTTGTGTGGCACAGCCCTTACCCATGCATAATGATGTAAATTTTACTGATTTAAGCAAAAAAAAAATACACTGAGGGGAAGAAGGTGGTATAAGAAAATGAACCTTCAGTGGTTATAAAAAAAAAAAGTTAAAAGATACTGTATGAAATTGATAAGCTTAGCAATATCCATTTGAATGGAGTATTTAGAGATTTGGAGTCACGCCAGAAAAAAGTCATAAAAGACGGCAGGAAGTGGGAATGGGAGTGGTGGGGGGTTGAGACACTGTTGTTCTATAGCATAGGGCTTTCTGCTGGCCTCTGTCACTTTTAATGTCCATCTTGTTATTAATTTATTAGAAGAGAATATTGGAACAATACTATAATTTAAATAAAAAATAATAGTGGATAGACTGAACTAGTAAGGCCAGCAAAGGGAAACTTTGGCCTGTCGTGTACATGTACATGTCATGTACATGTCAATGCTTGGCTTTGTTTGGCCTTTGCATCGCTGTTTTTGTGAGACCATTCAGGTGTGGTGGGACAAGTGTCAGTCAGGGACATGAAGAGGTTGGTTGGGAGTCCTCTCTCTCTCTTGGCCTGTTATTAGCTATGTGACTGTACACCATGGCAGCACACCTACTGTGTGCCTAAGGGGCTGGTGGGATTTTCTTTGCCTGATTCTTGGGAAGACAGTGTCACCTCTCTCGCTGGTGGTCAATATCGGACGACAGCGTAAGTAACTTGAACAAAAATTTACTCTTTTGTGTAGTTTTTATGATCTTTTCAGTCTTGTGGGAAGCAAACAGGGTCTGCAGGCCTTTGGTCAACATTAAGATGAGTTGTCCATTAGATGTGTAAGTTCGTTTCCAGAAATTGTGTGGAGTTGTAAGGAAATCCCTTTGGTGTTTGTAACAGAAAGTCCTACTCGAACCTTGTGGTGTGTTTTCTACTTGATGTTGCTAATGAGAATTTAGTTAATCCTCGTCCTGCTAGGGATTTGAGGCAGGATACAAAACAAATAAAGTAATTTCATTGGCCCAGTTGTACGGCTAAAGTTTGTAAAAGCTTCTCATTCTGCTATAGAAGGAAGTAACAGACATCCATTTACCCCCTTAGGTTTGTCACACATTAACCTTTATTGTCTTGCATGACTCCCCAAAGTCTTCAGGATGCTACTGTACTAGACAGTCCTCTTGCTCTTCTGTAGCTGGGTTTGTGAGGGTTCCACAAACATTGAGTCAGAGTGAACTTCTGATCTCGGTGTTTTTGTCAAACTGATGCAGACATAGCCTTGTTTTGTGCTGGCCTCTATTTGAGGACACCACTGCTGATTCATTAACGTTGAATGCATGGCCAACGGCTCCACTGATGTGACTGGGTGATGCTCACCTAACACTTGTATTTTCTTAGTGAGTACAGCACAGTTTTCTCACACTGGGGAACACTAGACTCTACTACTTTAGGACTACCCCGGAGGGCCATTTGAGACAGAAGAATCACTAACAAAAGCACAGTGCTGTGAAAAATGTAGTGCTGAACAGAGCATGAAAGGGATGCTTGTTTACAGTGTAAGAGCTGAGGCAGGGACGCAGGGTGTTGCCTTGGTTGACCTCAGCTGGGAATGTGGGATTTAGGCAGTGCTCTGTGCGTGACCAAGTGGGCTTTGGTAGGAGTGATTTGGGAGGTGACGAATATATTTTAGTGGGTTTGCTTATGAGATATAGAATCCGCAAATAATGAAGATTTAGTTGTATTAATATCTTTAATCAAAAATCGAATCATATGCTGAGTGACTTGTCTAGCTTGCATGAAAATAATAGATGCTAGAATTGATTCCTATGTTTTGTGTGTCTTTAGGCAAGGCATGGCATCAGCTGAAACAAGCCCCCACCTAGATCTTTGGGACTTAATGTGGCCCACATGCATGTGTAGCCAGCTCCACTTCTTACCATCATCATTCCAAGATTCCATGTTTCTTTCTTCTACGTCCTCTGTACTTCCCATAATCCCCTGCATCTTGTCAGCCAACCTATGGGAAGAGGAGAAATGAGAGGTCTTAGAGGTGTGGTTTAGCTCCCTCCCATCCACATTTGTTCCTAGTGCTCTCCTAGAAAAGCTGGGGAATGTTCTATCTTTTCCCTCCAATGCATAAAAGGGAGCTTGGTGACAATACCCATGCTGCCTTCCTTCTCGGACACAATCCTGTTCTGTGTCATTCTATATTCCATGTGTCACCTTTCTGTTTCCCTGTAAGAGGTGTTAGAAGTGTTCAGGTTCTAACTGTTGGGATTCAGTGGAAGAAAATGGTAGGAATTGAGGTCTTGTTTTCTGTACAGTAAAAGTTTTCTTGTCTGTTGGGAGAAATGGACGAATTGTATTCTTATTCTTAGCTGGATATTTCAGCAAAATCTTTCCAAAAGTGAAAAGACTTTGCCAAATGAAATACTTTGACTTAAAATTAAAATAGTGACAGAGAACCATTTTCTCCCCTCAGTGAATTTTCTGTAGGTAGGTCCTTGCCTCTTGTAATTGAAGGCAACCATAATAATGAATTTGATTGCATGGTTTTTGCTATTACTTTGAAGGTAATTGCCAGATTGGCATACACAGTAATTTGTATGTGAGAGGTGATCAGATGTGAACATTTCCATTCAGTCGTCTCCCTGGAATTCAGACACATCACTGCTTCTGGCTTTAGAATTAGGACCAGTAATTGCAGCCCTGGGATGAGCTGAGAATCTGAAATAGGGCATTTCCTGAGTGATGGGTACTGCTGTGTGACTTGCTGTGGAGACAGAGCTGAGCAGAGCCCTGGTCCACTCTGTACCCTGGAGTAGTGGCAGCAGCAGCAGCAGCAGCAGCAGCAGCAGCTAGAGTTGTAGTGAGGGTAGTAGAGGGTGTCATCCTTTTCTCCCTAGTGACAGTGGCAGTGACTGTGCTTGTTGTTTTGGAATTCAGCAGCAGACATGCAGATGGGAGTGGGGTTGGGAGGGACCCAGCCTCAGGATGTCCATATGTGGAGACAGAACAAAAATGGTTGAAAGATGAGGGCAAAAACCTTGGGAGGTTTTCACGTTTGATCTCAGTTCCGGGTTAGTGTCACTTCACCTTCAGTAGAAGGAGACACATTCTGTTCATGAACTCTGAGAAGAGAACAGTGGCTCTTCTCTGGAGAACTGGAAAGTGCCTGTGAGTTTAAGGTAAACAAAGCACAAGGCTGAGGACCTCTTGCCCCTGCAGGAGGTGTATTTTAAAGAAGGATGTTTTCCCAGCTCCCTTGAACATTTTGATGAATGAAGCTTTCGGACAAGCTGCTTTCTTGTATTGGCTCTTTAATAATAACAATAATGGTAGTAGTACTAGTATTAATTATAATAATAATAAATCATATGGTTAACTACTTAAGATGCCAAACAAACTTACCCGGGTACATATATGGTCATGATGCTAAAGGAATGTTTTACATTTGATATTTGTAATTTCCTGTTTTCTGTTATGAATACACACACACACACACACACACACACACACATGTTTAGGTTGCCTCTTGTCTTGTGTACAACCTAACCCTCTAGTCTTTGATTGAAGAGGTGGAGAGATGGGCTGGTGTCCCTCAAATATAATGATAAGCATTCCTTGAGGTCTTTTTTGTTGTTGTTGTTGTTAAGATTTTTGGAATTCCATCATTATATAAAGCATTCTGTTTTTTGCTGCCCTTTTGTGAGTTAACATGCATTTTATGGACCATCCGCTGTGTTTTGTAGTGTTGTAATATGCCATCATGGTAGATCTCCCAGAAAAATACTCTAAGAAATCAGTCACACAGATGTTGTAGGGATAATTTCAAAGTCTCCTGGCCAACAAACTTCACACTGTGGCCCTGTGGTTGACAACTGTTTTGGACATGTTTTATTTGATATTTTTGGGCATCCACAAGAGAAGGAAAGCTCCTGAGACTTTGAATTTACATTTGTTGAAGTTCTGGTTTACAGTTTCTCCTGATTTCTTTAAGATCTGTTCTTGTTTCTTTAAGGCTTGGGCCTGAAGACTGTATTGGTTTATTTGATTGATAAACGGTCCTCTTGTGTGCTATTGACAGAATAGGACGGTATAACCTCAAATCCAGTGTGTCCTGGTGGTGGGAAACAGCTTCTTTCCTTTTCCTTTCTGTGGTGTTGGGGAATCAAACCTAGTACCCTCTACATGTGAGGGAGTACTCTGCCCCTCAGCTACAGCCACAATGCTAAGCAGTTTCTTTTGTTGTTTGCCTGTCAAATTGTATGCAGGCATTACACACACACACACACACACATCGGGTGCAAGAAAACTACCCTGCAGCAGGACTGGGGGGTTGATCTTGAAACACAGCAGGCATATCATTTTTTGTCCACTTTCACCGATCCTTGAAAAACTGTGGAACGTGTTACCTTCATTTATTAAAACATTGCAAGAACTAGGTATGTAACTCAGTGATAGAGTGTGTTTACAATGCATGAGGCCCAGGATTTAATCACTTTCTCCAAAACAGGGCACCACCAACAAAGAAACAACCCCCCCAAAGAAAACCCCACCCAAACCCTATGGCCAATATCCTTTAGTGCCCAAGATATGGTTCATACTAGTGGATGAGTTGAGGGACTATCTTGGGTCTTACCAAGGCACCTTTCCTTTTACTAAGACATGAAGCCACTTACAATTGTATTGTAAGAACTAAACATTCAGCCGTATCCCCACAGTAAGATAATTTATTGGTGCGTATGAATTGCTCATGAGCTGTTGTGGTTACTTCTTCATCCTTCTTGCTTCATTGTTTTTAACAACACTGGTTTCAGTAGACCTATTCAATGTGTGATTGGAAGCCATTTCAAATCTATGAAGGATGCTGTAGGATGAGACAGGAGAAGATGATAAAATATTGTTTTAATAATCCCTTTCCTTGGTTGTCAGCAGCTTTGGGGATTCACAAATAGCTTGTGGTTTATAAATATTAAATAAGGGATTCATTACTGGAAAGTGTCACCACAACTAGCCAAACCCAGAACCAAAGTGATTTAAACCATCACGATGCCTTTGTGATGAGAAATTTGGGGCTGAGGAATAGTTGCTATTCTCTTTAAACATTTAAGAATGTGTGGGAAATACTCTGTTTTTATAAGAAAATAGTCTGGAGTCTATGTTAAGAACACTCTGTTAATACCCTCAAATCAG
>CABHPQ010128371.1:10963-21078 GCA_902168405.1 Peromyscus aztecus | reverse complement strand
GATGAGCCACTTCCTGCCAAGAGAAGAGAACAAACAAATGTGTTTAAGTGTCCCTTCAATTTTCAGGAGGCCTAAAGTCTACCCATAATTTGGTTAATTTGTAGTCGATCATGGGGAGGATAATGAGTAAGGAAGATGGAGGAAGCAGAGGAGAGGTTGCTAGGAAACAGATTTACTTCTCACATCCGGACAAATAAACTAAAGATGTGGTGCTAATGGGTTCAGTTACCACCAGTCTTGGTTTCAAGGCAGCTCATTATAGAAGTGTTCTCATCATGAAAATGCAGCAGTCAGGGGTGGAGGTTAGGGGGAGGAGGAGCAGGGTAGGTGTGGGAGGGAGGAGGGGGAGGAGCAGGGTAGGTGTGGAGGGGGATAACAATGATAACTTCTGAGCACAGTTTGCTGTTTGAATGAAGGAGTTTATGGATATGGCTTGGCACAGGATTGCACAGTGAAGGCTGTCAGTAAACATTAGTCTCATTAATTTCTTCTTTTCTTTTTTGTGTTTGAGGATGAAGAGAAGGAGGAAAAACAGGAGTGAGAGTAGGGAGATGGAAGAGGCAGAGAGAGAGGGGGAAGGGGCAGGAAGGAGAGGAGGGGGGAGAGGAGAGGAGAAGAGAAGAGAAGAGAGGGGGAGAGGGGAAAGAGGCAGGTGGAGGAAGAGAGAAGGGAGAATCAGAGCCAGAGGCATAGGAGGGAAGTGGGAAGACTGGGAAGGGGAGGAGAGCGCCCTCTTAGAAAATGACATTAGTTGTATCACCTAAGACCAGGGTGCAGGCTTCTCAAGAGAGAGGGCTTTATTTAATTCATTTGTTTAGTTTTAAAGAATGCTGTTTTTCTGTTGGCTTAGTGGCCACACATGAATCTACTGATAATTTAATTACTGTCTGTGTTCCCTGGCCCTGAAGTCAGCACCCAGCTGCTCAGGCCTGGCCTGGTCCCACCAGGATGGGCTGGCTTGCTAGATCAGAGAAGCTGAGAATCAACCAGCTGACCTTCTTTTTGGCTGGAGACCCAGCAAGAGAAGCATCTCTCCACTCGTCACAAACCCTCTCTATTCCTTCCTGTGTGTCTCTCTAGTCTTATTCCTGGCTCCTCCTTCCTCTCTATGACTAATGACTAATTCCTGTCCACTAGCTGAAGGCTCTGCCCCCTTGACCCGAGGTTAATTTTATTAACACAGTCTCAGAGTGTCACCGTGCCATCAAATATCCCTCAACAATACATTGTCACTAATCATGTTCAGAACTGTCAGGTATGTAGGGCTTCACCAATAAGGACAGAATGGGATAAACTTTGGCATGGATTTTGTTTTTTTTTTTCTCCCTTTTGGAAAGCCTTGCCAGCCATGGAGGATGCAGGGCCAGCAATTAAGCCAAAGTTCATCGTCTAGAAATAGAGAAAAGGAAGCAAAACAAGTCATGTAAAGGAGGAGTAAACGCACTGTTGTAGTTTTCTTTCTCTTGCTATGACAAACAACACAACCAAAAGCAACTTGTGGGAGGTAAGGGTTAATTTATCTTATGCTTCCAGATCACAATCCATCATTGAGAGAAGACAGAACAGGAACTCTAGCAGGCACCTGGAGGCAGGAACTGAAGCAGAGACTATGGAGGGATGCTGCTTCCTGGATTGCTCAGCTGGCTTTCTGATACAGCCCAGACCCTCCTGCCTAGGGATGGTGCTGCCCATAGTGGGCTGGGTCCTCCTATATCAGTTATCAGGCAATCTCTCACAAACATGACCACAAACTAGTCTGATCTGGGCAATTCTCCAGTTGAGGTTCCCTCTTCCCAGGTATCTCTAGTTTGTATGAAGTTGACAGTAGAAACTAATCAGCACACAGGGCTTTGGGCTGAGCCAAGTGTGAGAATTCTGACTCAGTTACACAATCTAGTGAAGCCCTTAAGAGGCCAAAGGAGCTGTATAAACATGTACGCTTGTAGCACGAATCTTAAAAGTGCTACAATCTTAAAAGGCTGGAGCCAGGTACTGGGGTCAACGCTGGAAGATCAGAGAAGCAGAACAAGCCACTGCTTCCTCACCCCACAATTCCTCAGTTGATCCTGTTTCCTCAGACTGGAAGCCTCTGTGTCCTCATCCAAATGGATCTCAGCTGAACTGCTTCTGGAAAGCCTGAAAGCTTAACCAGCCCTAGTTCCTGGTCCTCACACCTTATATACCTTTCTGCTTGCTGCCATCACTTCCTGGGATTAAAGGCGTGAGTCACCATGCCTGGCTGTTTGCAGTGTGGCTTTAAACTCAAGTGATAGGATTGAAGGCGTGTGTGCCACCATTGCCTAACCTCTATGTTTAATATTGAGGCTGCGCTGTTCTCTGACCCCCAGACAAGTTTATTAGGGTGCACTATATTGGGGAACACAATATCACCACATATGCTAGTTGATAGAGTCTTTCCTCCATTCTGTAAAAGTCAACTCTGAAGCTACTAAGCATGTGGGTGACCTCACTCAATTAGGATGATGGACAGTGGGAGTTGGGTTTCATTGTTCAAACTGGATACTATCTTGCATGAATGCTGCGGTTAGATTCTTTTCCACACTCCACACCCCCACCCAGGAATTATTTCATTTCTTAAATTATTATGCTTTAAATAATTTGTATACATTAAGGTCCTTCATTTGTACTATTTGTGAATGCTACAGATTTTGACAAATGCAGTATTATACGTCCACAATGACAGTTTCATATAATATGATTTTGCCCCAGATTTACTGTGCTTGGTCCCCTGCCCAAATTCCTTGAAATAGCTAGCATGCTGACCACTCTATGCTTCACCATTCTATAATGTAGTCTATATTAGGATCTCCAAGTTTTCATGCAATGCTAGAAGATGATCTCTTCAGTATACTGTTGCTTTTATGAATCATTGCAATAAGGAAATGCAAAACAAAGCCATCCAGAGGAAAGGGGATGTAGGACAGAGTTCAAATGGAGCCAGGCATAGACTTCAAAGGTCTCCCCCATGAGAGTCACACATGGTGATCTTAACTCAACTCTGAGTTACGATAAGAGGTATGAACTGTGTCTTGGGGAAAAGTCATTGGACATTCACACCTAGCATTTCTATTAGAGGCTGATCACATGGACATCCTCTGTCTGGAGTGCATTGAATTGCCAGACTCCCAGAAGGGGAAGAGTGAGCAGCAAACCCCAAAGTGTTTACAAAGTTTGGGCACAGTATGCCAAGCTTACCAGCACTTGGTGTGAGGAAAACATACATGAAGTCCAAGATCCTAGACATTAGCCAAAGAATAGCATTGCTAACAGGTCTTTCTGGGGGTAGCAGTCTCACATCTACTATGTTAATCCTTCTGCACATAATTTAAAATTAATCACACAGTATATAAACTTTTTGGTCTGTATAATATGTGCATAGTGTTTACACATGTGTATGCATATGGTGATATTTAATTTGTGCTAAAATGTGATTTTATTTGTATGTTAATAAGTAAAGTTGTCTGGGGGTCAGAGCTAATAGCAAGCCATAGCAGAAGCTGGGTGGTGGTGGCACACACCTTTAATCCTGATCACATGACAGACAGATCTCTCTGTGTTCAAGGATATAGCCAGCATGGAGACACAAGCCTTTAATCTCAATACCAACCATAGAGACCTAGAGGTCTGTATAGACAGGCAGTGATGAGGAGGTCATGTGGTTGGGTTTATAACCAATAAGAAGGCAGAACAGAAAGTCAATAAAAAGATAGACATGCAGGAAGTAGGCTACTTTCTCTGAGGAAGGACGGCAGTGGCAGTGGAGGGTAAGAAAGGATTTTTAGTATCAGCTCTTAGCTACTGCTCTGAGCGCTTGCCTTTTAACTCTGCATTTGGCTCTGTGTTTCTTATTTAATAAGACTGTTACATCTACAGTATGCATGCTTGTGCAGTCTTCATGTGAGAGCACAGTGTGTGCATGCCATGGAGCCTGCTCTCAGAGGACAACCTTGGGTTGCCAGTCTGTGCCTTTTACATTGTTGGAGGCAGGTTTCTTGTTCACCGCTGCCTACACTAGGCTAACTGGCCCATCAGCTTCTGAGGAATCTCTTGTCCCTGCCTCCCGTCTTCCTGTGTGAGATTTGGAGTTACAGATGCATGCTGCTGCACCCTGTTTTGTATGGGTTCTGGTGACCCTAACTCAGGTCCTCATGTGTGTTTGTATGGCAGGCACTTACCCATTGAGCCATCTCCTGAGCCCTGTATTCTTTCAATAATGGCTTCTTTCACATCTCAAAGTATGCTTAAGATTCACCTAGGTGTTGACAAGGTTTAATAGCATATTCCTTTTTATAGATAGATAGTATTTCACGGTGCGGGCATACCACAGTTTGTTTCTCTACTAAAGGGGATCTTGATTGCTTCGTTTTTGAGACTGTCAATAAAACGCTCAAAATTTTGTGCACAGGCTTTTGTGTGGACATGAAATTTCCAATCAGGGATGAGATTGCTTGATTGTGTGATGACTATATTTAGATTTGTAAGATGCTTCCAAATTGTCTTCCAAAGTGTCTCTGCCTCTTTATAATCCCACCAACGATGGCTGAGGGTTCCATCACTTCTTATCTTTGCCAGCAATTGGTTTGGTAACGTGCCTTTTAACTGTTGTTTCTATCTTTTAAATGTTAGCCTTTCTAGTAGGTATGTCATAGCATCTGATTGTTTGAGTTTTCACATCATCAAGGATCAAGTGTGGTATTGAACATTTTTTGTAATCTTATGTCTTCTTTGGTGAAGATTCTATTCACAAAATAGGTATATTTGTAATTAAGTTATTTTGGGGGGTTGAGTTTTTGTCTTTCATTTGTGTTCAACTCTCTTGGCACCATTAGTTGAAGTTATTATCCTTCTTCCACTGAATTGAATTTTTGCTTTGGTTTTAAAAAATCAGCTGAGTGTATGTGTGTGTGTGTGTGTGTGTGTGTGTGTGTGTGTGTGTGTTTTTATGACTTTCATTCCAATGATTGTGTCTCATTATTTCGTTGATTCAACCCTAACTTGATTATCATAGAAAATTTTGCAATTGGTTAATGTGAGCCTTTCTTTACACCTTTTCATCTGATTTACATTTTTATTTGCTACTTAGTTAATTTATTTATTTAGTGTTTTACTTACTGTTCTACTGCTGTGAGGAGACACCAGGACCAAGGCAACTCACACAAAAAGAAAACATTTAACTGGGGGCGGGGGCTTACAGTTTCAGAAGGTTAGTCAATTATCATGGTGGGAGCATGGTGGTGCATAGCCAACCATAGTCTGGAGAAGTAGCTGAGAGCTCCATCCTGATCTGCAGGCAACAGAGAGAGCGAGAGAGAGAGAGAGAGAGAGAGAGAGAGAGAGAGAGAGAGAGAGAGAGAGAGAGAGAGAGATTGGGCCTGGCATGGACTATTACAACCTCAAAGCCCACTCCCTCCCGTGACACACTTTCCCCAACAAGGCACACCATCCTTCCTAAAACAGTTCTACCAACCAACTAGAGACTTAGCATTCAAATACATGAGCCTATGGGGGCCATTCAAACCACCGCAGTTAGTTAGCTAGTTAGTTGAGGAGTTCAAACCCAAGTCTTGGTATGTGCCAGGCAGGCAAGGACTTGACCTCAAGGATACACACCTAGCCCCTCAATTCTTCTTCAACACTCTACCAGCAACCCTAGTCTCTTGCCTTTCCATATAATGTTTAGAATAAGTTTGTTTTAATCTAAACTGGTTTGCATGAACATGCTTCCATTGTGGGCTTCTCAAAGCCATCAGTACGCCAACATGGCTTACAAACATCTAAGAAGGGCGTGCATTCTTCTATAATTTCCAAACTTAGCTGACTTTAATATTCTAATTTTTCTTGAATCTGTAGAATGTGACCCCTAGAGATGAAGTCCTTTGTTTGATCAAATGAAACAATGGCAGTCCCAGGACCAGGCGTCTTGCCATGTCAGTGATTTAATTAGAAGCAAGCTCTGGATGAAAATTCATGTCTTTATTCAGTGGGTGTGAGAGTCACACCTCCAGGTGTATCTCAGCTGGTCTGACAGTTGGTGTCACTGTCACAGAAGCACAAAGCAGACGTTGTCTGGCTTAAAGGATCTCAGTGCTTCACGGCAGACAGGTGGCTTCTCATCTAGCTTATAGCCCATGATTAATGGTGATTCTATATAATATATAATGTAATTTTCTTCACATTGAGATAATGTAACATTATACAATTTAGTAGAGAGATAATGTCATAAGTCTTGCTAGCCCATGCCTCTGATGTTTTTCACCCCTCATCCAATAAACCCCCTGGGGGCGGGGCACACTTGTTGAGATTCTATATAACAATGAGCTGAAAATCGATGCCCAGCAACTTCCCCTGGCTTCTGTTGCCCTTAAGACTCATTTCCATGCCTCCTTTTCACAGGCCTGAGGGTAATAGCACTGTTTTGTTTCTATTCATTTGATTAGTGCTGTGGTAATAAGAAACTCCGACTTTCTCCAAGCAGTTAATACAATTCCCCCCTAATTAAACACTGCTTTTTCTTCAGAAGGCCCATCAGTTTATTCAGGCTTCTCTGAAAGATCATTGGCAACCTCCTTGATACCCTGGACTCAGTGGTCCATAGATATAGCAAGGTATTCATATGCCTCTCTCATCTCTAGGTCATCGCTTGGTTATGATCAACAGTTGGTCCTGGTGATAGACTCCTCCTTCTATTTATATAGCCAGGTTAGCAATGGAAACAGTTTTGTGAAGGAGCATTTGGGAGATGACCTGGCAGTGGCTTTCACCAAGGTAAATCCAAATTAACACTCAGTAACTTTGAATTTGATGTTATTTGGGGAAAAGGTTCTTTGTGGATGTAGTCAAGGAGTTTAGGCTGAGCTCACATTGAACTATCTGGAGGGTTCCAGGACAAATGTCCTTCTAAAAGGGAAATTAGAGATTCAGGAGAAGAGAAAACATGGTGAAGACTTCAGCAGAAAGTAGTTCCATGCTACAACCTGAAGGATATGCAGGGCAAGGGCTACAGAGGAAGTAAGGAAGGCTCCTCCTGAAAGCCTTTGAGGGGAACATGGTCCCCAAGCACCCAGATTTTGAACATCTGTGGCTAGAACTGGGAGTAATTTCTGCTGTTCAGTCACGAGAAACCAATGTACCTTCCCTCTCAAGTTTTCCAACCAAGTCTGAACATGCCAGGGCATCCTTCCGAAGACTGGGTTTGGTCTGAATCCAGGGAACGGATGGTGCCCTCCACAGGTTGACACTGAGAGTCAGTATCAGGAATTGGTCTTAGAAAGAGATACATACAGAGGCACTGATTCAAGGGTGGATTTCAGGACCAGAAAAGCATCATTGAGAACTTGCCTCTGAGGCATGAGACACTCGGGGAAGAACTTAGAATGCAAGCTCCTTAGCAAACTTGAAATGTCACAATAAACAAGCTGTACTCTGGGTATTTCTCAGAAGATATGGAGGCCCCTCAATTGAACTGCAGTTGACTTATGGGTAATGGCAGTGTAGCCAGCTGAGAAGGATGGACTTAACTCTTCCTTTCTCGTGGCCTAAGTATTATGCATCAGGCAGTTAGTAAAATGACTTGGTGTATATAGATGCTTTCTGGATTTTCATCCTGGAGTGAAAATAAGTCACATCAGAAACACAGTTGAGAAGAGGAGGTGAGGGATTGGCCCACTGGAAAGACTTACCACAAACTCCATGTCGTGAGGTCAGTTGTTTGAGGGACTGGACCACTGGATGGACTTACCACAAACTCCACGTGGTGAGGTCAGCTGTCTAACTGATAATGGGAAGAGACAGGTTGCCCCCAAGCAGCTTTTTATTGGTAGTGGTTCTTTGTATTGTTACTAGTTTTAAAATAATTTATACAATGTATTTTGATCATATTCACTTCATACTGGACATCACATCCTTAAAGAGAACTGTATGTGTGTGCAATCAGTACATCCATGCATTGCTTCAGAGAATGTAAATGATATCACCCCTTGGGAAGATAAACTGGAGGGTATTTAAAATGTTAACCATGGAGTATGAGCTAATAGCTCCATTCCTAGTTGACAATCATGCAACAAACAAACAAATAAATAAATGGACCCAAGTGTTAGTTTTTTTCATTAGATGACAACCATGATCAATCAATCAATCAATCAATATATGGACTCAAGTGTCTTTTTTTCCCATTATGGATCACAGAAGATTTGCTTTTTAATTCATTTGGGATCCAGAACCACAAAGCAGCCAGGATTCTTGCTAATGATGGTTGCTTTGCTATTCTAGAGGGAATCCAGAGTCTGCCAGAACTTACGTCAGCAATTAGGCAGCACACATTGCTTCCACTACAATTCGGAGGCCAGAATTAACCACGAAGATGAAAGAACAATGATATGCCTTCCTGCGCCTGCCTTGCAGGTGGACAACCAGAAACCATCAGCCAGCAGTGGTTAGAAATGACTATTTGCATCCCTGTACCTGAAGGAAGGGTGCCCTTGATGTGTCCTTAGCTTGATGCAGTTTTCCTTCATCTGTCTGTAGGTCTGATGCTTCTCATCTTCTCAGAACCCAGGTCTTCCTTGTGAGAACATCTGTACACGTATGTCCAGGCAGTGCCTCTTGCCCTTCTCCAATCCATCCCCCAATGTGTCATTGTAACTCCTCAAGTTAATGAACTGAAATTAGCATTGCTCTTTGCTTATTTCTCCTCTGTGTGGTGCGAGTGCATTTGTGTGGTGTGGTGTGGTGTGTGGTGTGGTGTGTGTGTGTGGGGGTGTGTGTGTGTGTATCTATGTGTGCAGGTGTGCCTGCCTCTGTGGATACATGTGGAGGCTGGTGGTGGACATCAGCATTCTCCCTCATTTGCCTCTCCACCTTATCTTTAATTTAATTTTGACACAGAGTCTCTCACTGAACCTGGAGCTTACCATTTTGAGTAAACTGGCCAACAAGTCCCTGAGATCTGCTACCTCTGATACAAAGAGTACGCAACCATGCTCAACTTTCACGGGAGTTCTGGGGGTCTGAACTCAGGTCCTCGGGCTTGTGCAGCAAACACTTTCCCCACTGAGCCCTCTCCCCTGCCCATCTCCCCAATCTTCCTCTGTTTATTTTCTTATTGCGTAACTCCTCCCAGTAGAAGGGAAACTTTTTGAAAGTGCAATTTGTGGTCTTCTCTGTCTTATCATTCCTGTCTTATTCATAGCATTTAGAATAATACCTAGCAGGTCTATAATAGAAAATCAATGAATATTCATTAAACAAATGGTTGAGCATGTTTTTTTTTTTTTTTAACTCTGCAGCATTTCTCATGTTGCCCATTCTTCTTTCTGACAAAACACCACGCGATGTCTGATGTCATCTGCTCCACAAACCCTTCCCCTTGTAGAAGGTAGTTTCAGTCCAGCTATGCTCTCATCAAACTTCACCTGGCCCTCTTTCATGCTCCTTGGTCTGCCTGCTACCTTTGTAGTTATGTGTGTGGTATGTGTCCCCTGTTTCCTATCCTGTGCCTCAGATTAGACTTTAACACCACATATCATGTTTTGTGAGCACCATCCAGCCTGTGTGGTGAGCACTGACTGGACACTTTTGTTCAAGGGGATGTTCTGGGAAGTGGGGTTTGCATTGGACTGGGGGGAGAGAAATCAATAAACACACAGGTGCGTCATTAAGGGGCTATTGACACTCTCCAGTGAAGGGAAGCAGGAGAGGGCTCTGCAGAGAAAGGGTTTAGTTCTTTGAAAAGAGTCTGTTGGGAGAAGCATCGCTGCATTGTGATGCTTGTATGGGCATCTGCACGGCATGAAGAGACTAACAGTCCAGGCTTCTCATGCCAGGCAGTCTGTGTGACAAACACAATGGCCATGAGAGGGAATGAGCTAGAGGGGGCAGGGGCAACTTGTGGGAAATGGGAGGGAGCAGAGGTGAGGAAGTTGTTGGGACTCCATTTACATGGGGCTGATGTAAGCTGAGCAGTGGGTTTGGTTTTGTTTTCTAAGTGTGTTGGTGTAGGATTAGTAGATTTGGGACAGATTAAGGAGTTTTGAAGCACCAAGTTAACCTTGAACATCTTCTGTGTATAGAAGAGTTTGGGGAGAGGTTAAAAAAAA
>CABHPQ010128367.1:0-37477 GCA_902168405.1 Peromyscus aztecus | reverse complement strand
ATCTTATTTCAAATTCATCTGACTAGCAACCTTAATTCCCTTCTGCCAAAAGGGTGAGGGTGCAGAGTGTTCTGCCTGCCACAAGCTTAGTATGAAACTTGCAGAGCTGAGTGCATACCCTCCTCTAGGAGACAACTGTGTAATCGGGAAATACTTTAGACAGGTCAGTCAGGGTGTAAAAAGGTAGTCTCAGGGGAGGGCCTCATGGACCCAAGTAGACACTGCACAGAAATCAGCTCAAGAACAAAGTGGTAGGAACCATGTGATTTTGAGTGTCTGTGGACAAGGATATTGCTAGAAAGTAACAGTAAGTGGTGAGAACTGCCTGAGAGAGAGACAGCCAAGTTCAAGGTCTGTGTTGGGTCACTGACCTCCCACATTCACATGTGGACATCATACAGATGACTGAAGTTCAGGGCAAGGGACAGGACATGGAAAGAAGGGGCAGGGCAGCTCAAGCCTCTGCTAGTTGGACAGAAGCCTAGTTAAAAGAAGCACAGCCATTCAGTGCCCACACTTGAGAGAAGCTGAGACGAGGCTGGACACCTCGAGGAGGCCCTACAGGCTTCTTTGCTTACAGGCTCCAATTCTTGTTCATAGAGAAGGGTGAGCAAACGGAGCACCTAAGCCAGTGCCGAGACACCAAGCTACGTCCTTCCTAAGGGGAGTAGATGCCGTCCCATGGAGATGGGTTTTCAGAGGCCAGCCTGTCAGTGAGTCAGGGAAACTGCTCCAGTCCACGCTTCTGTCCCAGTCAGCAACAGGATTCTGGCCCTGTGCTGTGTGTCCCTGGTGCCAGGCTAAGCTGAAGTTAACAAAGGAGCACTGGGAATTCTCTGGGCCAACGTTGGGAGCTGGTGCTGTCCTATTAGGCAGCCTTGAGGTGGATTCCACGATGCTTTCTGGGTCCTGGTGTTCGTTCACAGCAGAAGAGGCATTCTTCAGTATCTGGTTTTTTATTTTTGTTTTTCAGACTGGCTCATTTATCCCAGACTGCCCTCAAACATGTAACTGAGGACCTTGAACTCTTGATCCTCCTGTCTACCTCCTTAGTACTGGGATTATAGGTGTGCCCCCGCACTTGGTTTATGTGGGCCTTGTGCATGCCAGGCAAGCATCCCACCGTGAACTGAGCCATGTCCTCAGCCTCATCTGCTATTTGGTTGTTTGGTTGGTGTTTTTTTAATGACAATTTTCTCAATTCCTTGGGGTGGTGGGAACAGTCATCATATTGGCCTCAATACACAACAGAAACCCTGGTTTTATATGTGTAAGCACACGAGTTTATATATAAATGATTTTAATTTCTACTTTCTGAGGTTAGTCATGTATAGTGTATAGTGTTTCAGAGAAAAGATTAATAAAACCCGTTTAAAGCACAAAAAAAAAAGAAAAGTTAAATACTTGGAAGTTAAATAGTACAGAGCCCAATATCCAGTTGGTCAAGGAAAAAGTACTAGAGATTTAGAAAGTATTATGATACATTAATATAAGTATGTATTTATGTATGTATATATATATACATATGCATGTATGTATGTTTGTATTGGTAAATATTCAACATAGAAAAATGCATAGGCTGCTACTGAAACATGTGGAAGTTACATTCAAACTCTACTTGACTATATTAAGAAATCATAAAATTTCAAAGTAGTAACTTATTTTTTCTTATTAAGATGTCAAGAAAAGATGAGAAAAGTAATCTTAGCATGGTGTTTATTGGAAGATATGCTTACTGTTGTTGAGTTATGTATTTATTTGCATGTATTCATTTTTCTTTCTCTTTAGTTTCTCTTATATTGTGTTTCATTTTTTTAATAATAGAGAAAGGTGATGACAAAGGAACACCCATTAGCTTTAAAGTTGGCTTTAATTTTATTACACAATTACTAGAAATCCTTGGATTTCTTGCATTTTAATATTGTATTATGCTGTGGTTTCTTCATCTTAATCTGCTCTGCTGCTTGGATTTCTGTTGCCACTTACTGTATTCTTGGTATTTATCTAGTCATTTGTTAGACTATGTCCTGGCCCTGACTTATTAGAGGAATCAAGGATGTGTTATAAACTAGAAAACACACAAGACAAAAGTCACAATGACTGAAATTCATGTGTATGTACCAGATGATCTCTTTATTTTCCTTACATTTCCTGAAATTAAATATAGGACAATAGCATTACTCAAAAAATAGAGATATTTTGGCACTATCTATTTAGGATATGGCATTTTCTATGTGAAGCTAATATTTAACTGGATACTCAAATATGTTAGACAGTGAAGGTGAGCTACACAGTCCTTGGCTTTCTGATACTCTCAGTTAGTGATGTATTCAATATTTACATTACACATTGTTTAATTCAATAAGAGATTTTCAGTTGTCTTATCCTTTGCAGTGTTTATTTGTGAACATGATGCCACAGGAAGAAATTTTTTAAAATCTTGCTTCTATTTATATCATTTTTATTTAGAATTGATTAATAAAGGAAATAGTCTAATAGAGAGTAAACACAGATGAATACCATCAGACATGCTTCAAATAACATTAATACTAAAATGGTATAAATATTGAGTTACGCCTACCTTAGCCAAGAAAGACGGGTGTATATTATAAATAAATAATAAGGACAAAATAAATAATTGCTATTTTCACATACACAGACTTTCTGTGTTTTGGACAGCACATTCCAGTCTTTGTATAAATATTCTTTCAAATTCTGGCAATAAATCAAGAAAATATTTTAATTTCAATATTCATGATTTTCTTGTCCATAATTTCTCATGATATCGGTCCCATTATTTAGTTCATTTTATTTGCAATCACTTTAGCTTCAACAAATATAACATCTAATTCTTTAAAACTGTGAATCTAATTTCAAAATGTAAAGAAATAAAACATCTTGTAGGAATGTCGGTCAGTCTATCCATCAGAGAATTTCTGTTACTTAATGAAAATAAAATCAGTAAGCATATGATTTTTGGAATACTATATTTATAAAATGGATGTTATTGTTTCTCCCAAAAATACATATAGGTATATTTATAGATATAGGAATATCAAACTGTACCTATATGCACATTTTTCTATATTCATGTCTAAATCTACAGCCTTAAATTTATAGACAGTATATATCTCTCTTGTTATATTAGTAACACTCTCTTGATACAGCTATAGATATAGGCCAAGAGATGAGCCTTTATAATTCTGCTTCTATAATGGGTTAGAGATTTGTTTTCTCCTACATTGTCTGCATGGCCAAGACTTTGCCCAGTCTCGATCTTTTTGTGCCATGCGTGATCGTCTTTTTGTTCTCTACTCTCCAGCTATCCCTCCATGCTTTGACCCATCATTCTTTCTTTATCAAAACGTTCATGTTATTATTTTGACAGATAATTTCCTTACATCTATTTATCCATAGTTTAAACATGAATAATTTGGGGTTTTTTTTTGTTTATACTTAAATGTTATTTCTTTTTGAATATTTTTTTCCAAATGTCTCTAGAACTTAGTGGCTGGCTCTCCAAAAAATAATTTGTGTTTTCATCAGAATGTTATTATAAAAAATGATATAGTAATGGAGATTTGATAGACACTGGAGATATGAAAATAGATGAAACTTCCAAGCAAAAAATAACCAATTTAAATGCATAATGAGTCTTCAGCAAATATTTGTTAGATAAATAAATGACTAAGTAATCAAGAGTTATATTCTCATTCATTTCTCTTCATATAGCTTGATAAAAAGGAACTTATACGTGGCTAAAAATAAATCAAAGACATAGTTCAATTTCAAACTACCAGAAGGCATCTATAGCCTATGGTTGTATATGAAAATTTAAAAGACTGACAGTTCATAAATTTTTCTCTGGGAATGCTTCATATCATAGAAAGTGGACAAACAACTGAGAAAACATATATGCAAGTAGGAAAGCTCAGAGAAGATACAGCCTAAGTACTGGGAAAGCCATCATGTAAAACAGGTGTTCTAGAGAATTCCCCTTACTTATAAAAATGGACACCTTTGTCCTGTATTCCATGTTTTCCCATGATTATTAATAGTATTTCATCACTCAAAATTGGAAATCAAAAGAATATTTTTCACAGACGTTAATATCTTCTTTTTTTTCCTTTACTTTTAGGAATAGCTGCATTTGTTGTGAAGTTGCTGGATTTGTGCCTCTCAGGTTCCTTCATTGAAACTAACACTGTGTTGCTATCTGTGGAGATGGCGAGACTAATGAGACCATAATATATGATGGCATGATCATTTAGGTTTAGTGATCTGGAAAATAGAGGTGCTGAAGAATTGGCATTCTCCATTCCCTGTTTTCCATGCTCACACACAACAACTACATGGGAACATCTATATGATAGTCCCCTATTTGCCAAGAGAAGAGGCCTCAGGATGAAACCTTCCTCACCAGAATCTCTAATTTGGGCTTCTTGTTTCTAAGAAATATATTTCTGTTGTCAAAACCATCAAGTTGCAGTATGTTTATCCAATTTTAAGGTCAGGTTAATACCTTGTTGTAATCACACATACATTTCATGCTAAAACAACAATAACAACAACAAAAATGCGAAATCTGATTTAAAGAGATAAACAATGCATATCTGGGCAATTTTTCAATTTTTCCTGTTTTTCTACATGATTATATACATAATTTTGTATAATTTATATCTCAATTTTCACTAATTTCTTCCCTGGCCTTTCCTTCATCTCTCTCACTCTTCCTCCCTCCCATTCTTCCTTCTTTCATCCTTTCCTCTTTTTTTCTTCCCTTAATTTCTTCCAATTGGTCCTTTGCATTTTTAGCAAAAGTGTTCATTATAATTTCTGCCCATATTTTGTACGCAGTCTATAATTTTAGATAACACAGCAGCAGATCCTAGTTTTCAAATGGCTTCAGTGAAGTTCATATGTGGTGTTCCTAATACCAAACTATGACTTTGCTTCAGGACCCATTCATTTAAAACCATGGAGTTAATCCTTCTTTGTCTTTTATATGCAAGTAAGAAAAAAAAAATAAGGGAGCCAGAATTAAAGAAGGCTCTTGACAGGCAACTATTTATTACAAAGTAAATAGCTGAAGAGATAATCGGTAGATATTGTGCCTTTTTGAGATATTTGACTTGCAAATTTAATTCAAATTTTCTTGGTCAAGTCAAGAGGAATGAAAATAGTCATAAGGTCAACACAAATGAAAATTGGCATGGTGTTTAGGAAGTATGGACAAGAGTTTTAATTAAGCTCTTATCATTGTGCTGTAACTGTAGTTTATTTATAAACACTGGGCAAAGCCAGAGAAACTGCTAAATCTGTGCATGCTCAGCACAGTGAAAGTATGCACACAAAGTGTCTAATACTTAAGGTTATGAAGCAAATGGAACATCTATACTTCACCCACATTTTCAGACTCCAAACAGAGTCCATGGGGGAATAGTCCCACAGTAATGAGTTCATAAAATAAATTTTTTGTGAAGCCAGTTTTCTTTTGCATCATTATTACTTTTTGCAAAGTTCATTAAATGTATATGTGCATATCATCTTCCACAAATAGCTGTGTATTCTGAGATGTGTAATTAGACTGTTGTCTTACATTTTGCTGTTTTTTTCTTATCCTTTTTTCCTTTTAGAATGTCCATCCTGCCACCTGGAGTCTATCATCTCAATGGTTATATGTTGAATCATTACCAAATATTATCATCTTTAATAATAAAAAACATCCAGTCATAAAACATTGATCTGTCTGGCTTTCAAAAGAGAACATCATCTGGGATCTTTTTGCAATCTCCTAGATTAACACCAAGTGGGATGTTTAGTCAACAGTCTACAATTACACATAGAATGAATTAGCACTTTTTTAACATAGGAAAACACACTTAGAGCTTTTTCTGCATCACAGTTCCTCCAGCACAGGGCTCTATAAATATCTAGCTAGTTGTCGTTTGGGAATGGAAATGTACAGATAGTAGGCCACAGAAACATAAGCAGGTTTTAAGGATTTCTTTCTAAAGAAACCAGATTCCTCATTTCTAAAAAATTAATATAAAGTGTTTTCACATCAAATGAAGATGACATTTAGTGGGATAATGCCCAGAACAGATTGTGCTTGCTTGCTATCTTTATTGTCCTGGTTTCGGTATTCTTCATGTGCTCACTGTGGTGAGTGGTAGAACATTAATTTAATGCTATTATTGCTGATTCAACATACAATCATGCCAAAACCTAATCCACAGAACCTAGGAATGTGATCTTACTTGGAAAAGAGTCTTTGTCAGTAATTGACTTAAAATTGTGAAATATGGAGTTTGCGTAGGATTACTCAGTGGGACTTAAATCTCTTAATACTTGTCTGGGCAAGACTGAGGAAGAATGAAATTTGACACAGGAGAAAAGAAGGAACAATAAAGCAGTAGAGTGCCTGAGGCAGAGGTGGTATGATTTGGCTATAAGCCAAGGGGTGCCTGCAGCAACAGAAGATGGGAGAGACAAGGAAGGATTCTCTCCTTGCCTCTAGAAGGAACATGCATTTTCAAATGTCTCCCAGAGCTCCAAAAGCAAAACAAAACTACAATAACAACAACAATAAAAAACAAAAACAAAAAACAAAAAGACAAAACAAAAACAAAAAACAAAACAAAATAAAAAACCACTCTGTTCTTTTATCCTTCAAGTTTAAGTTCTCTCTATAAAATGAATACAATTGACTGTCTTCTATATCTGTGTATAATTTACTGTGGCAGGATTGGAATCGATATGGGACTCTCATTGTACATATGAGGAGGATTTTAAAAGATAAAGTGACTTGTTCAAGGATTCTCATCTAAAAACTGGGAAGTATCATCAAGTTCAATGTGTTTTCTGCAATGTTTCTTTGTCTCCTTTTAACAAAACTTGTCTAAAAATGTGGTGAAGAGAGTTCTTAAAATGTTTTATTAAAAAAGCAAGGACAAGAATAAATGAGAAAGAGCAAGAGAGAATCTTTTCTATCTCTGGCTGCTATCCTCATAAATTAGGGGAAAAAAAGAAGTGGCCAAGGTCTTTGGAGGATGAAAGTATATAATTTTTTAAACAATTACTAAGGTATCCAGGGCTGGCGAGATAATTCGTTTTATAAGTACGTGATATTGAAGTATGAGAGCTGAGACCGGATCCTCAGCACAAAACTGCTGTAGGACTGCAAGAGCCTGTAACTAGTCATTGGGCAGAAGAGACAAGAAGTTCTGGGGGTTTTCTGGCCAGATAGTTTTGCCAAATCAGTGAGCTCCAAGTTCATTGAAAGACCGTGTCTCAAAATTCAGATGGATGGTTCCTATGGTTTGGCTCAACAAGTAAGGGAATTTGTTGCCAAGCTTGATGACTTGAGCATAATCTCTGGAACCTACATCGAGGAAGCAGAGAACCAACTTCAGAAAGATCTTCTTAGAACTCCTTATGTATTGTTGTTCACATGAATGTGCATGCACAGACAGGTGTACACACACACACACACACACACACACACACACATACACACACACACTCACACACACAGAGATAGAGAGACAGACAGAGACAGATAGACTGGCAGACAAATAGATACAGAGAGAGACAGAGACAGAGACACACACAAATAAAACAAGCAATTGAGGAAGATATTTGGCATCAGTCTCTGACCTCTACAAGTACATGTACAAACAGGTTCTAGTACATATATACACAAACATATAAATATGCAAGATAAATATAAGTAAACAACAAGAAAAAAGCTATCCAACATTGAATGTTATGCCTTTGAGAAGACATCACACAGCTTATCATTGTCACATAAGAAAACAAAATAGTATATTATAATAACATTAGCCATAACTACATTATGAACCAGCCAGCCTTTGGGATTCCACAGAAGAATACAGGTATCACAAAATCCAGTGTCCATGCACATTCAGTGACACTGCTCTGGTACTGTAGATTGTACTGGCTTTTCCTCCTGGACTTAATTAGCAGGCTCTTTCTTACACAAATGCTCCATGTACCTTTTACAGATCCCTTAATGCTCAGAAGAAAGGTAGATTTATCCCACTTCAGGCTCCGTCAAGTATGACGACCAATATTACCTTCATATTCTAAAAGGGACATGGGCATAACTGACCCACCAAAGTGAAAACTATTTCAAGAATCACTTTCCATTTTGCTTGAGTGAGAATTTTAAAGCTTTTATAAATATTAGCAGATCTGGAAAGAGTATTTTAACTATTTGGATTTATAAAGAAGTATAAAGTTTGCACTTTAGGATACATACTTCTTAGAGAAATTAGAAATGAACAATAGCCAGGTCTTTACTGAACTCACCTGAAGGATTCAGAAAATAACATATTAAATGCCAATGTATTGGAAAACTATCATCAGCCAATTGTTTTTTCTCCTTTATGTGTTGACTGAACACATGAAGATAGTAAGAAACTAGAAATCATAGAGAAATTTGTTTTGCACTGAAGTTGATTTGTGATCATCCATAGAGATGATAAAAAAATACAAAGGACTACAGTGAGATTTGCTTTAAAATAGATATTTAAGTGAAGGACACATTGTGCCAAGATATTGAAAATTTAATCGTTGGAAGTGAGTATAGAATGTGAGAGAAAAGAGAAGCACCTGAGCTGAATTGCTACCCAATTAAAGTGCTTTGATTTGGAAGATATCAACTATCCATGAGATCATCACTTTGTTTAGGTCTATCATCTGTTCTCCCACAAAGCATGTGGAGTTGTCCCTTTGCACATATGAACACAAGTCATAAATGCTTTTTACCAGTCAAGTACCACAAGTGGTGTTAATCTATTTTTCCTAGCCAAATTCCATATTAATTTCTTTCAAGTACACATTGATACATTCAATTAATTTTGTTTTCAGTAATTCAGCACCAAGTGCCTACCAGAGTTCCCTAACAAAGAAAAGCCTCTGCCAGTATCCTACCCAGCAAAGTGTAATGCAGTAGAATAGACTTGGTCATGTTCACCCACTGTGAGATCCTTTGAGGAGATCATTATCTTTATTACTTGTACAAGACAGACTATATGTGTTCTTCTAAAGAATCTCTATAGATTTTACTTCATCCTTATTAAATAAACACGTTGATGTCAGGGAAGTTAAGATATGACTATTAGTCTTGAATGCTTCTGTCCCAGAAAACAAGTAAAAGGCTGTAATTAGACAAAATATCATGTATTTGGTTTTCAACTCTGTACTTGTCATTCATGTCCTTCCATCTGGCTCGAGTGGCCATGACCCACTATTCCACTCTGAGTTTGCTTTAAATTTCAATCCTTAGCTCAAACTGAGAATGGAAAGTATGTGAGAAGAGTTCCCTGTGCGAGGCTTAGAACAAAGGACTGGCTTGTCAAAATGGTAAAACATAGAGATGCTTTCCACCTCTTGTCCCATAAATTCCCATGTTTATGCTCCTTCATTATTTTCTAATCTCTTTGGGGAGTTTTAGAATCTTCATTGCAATCTAACTCAAGTGCCAGATTATCTTTTCCGAACTCCAAATGTATGCTTCTTTTACTTATGTATTGAAATTGTCCATCAAAAAATATTCATTATCATACATTTAACTTTTAAATATTGAAGCTAATAACATCAGTCTCTATATGATTCTCAATCTGCAAAGATCTCTTTAGTGCAATCTTAGTGACTGTTCTTGCATATGTCTCCAATTGGACCCAGTAACATCAAACCTTCAATATAAGGAAACTCTACCATCCTGCAGTAACCAGGTGAAAATGAAAACTCCTTTAGAAATTAGTCAATAGAAGAAATAACCCAAGGAGTTTGAAGTATATAATTCAGAAGTATATCATATACATGATGTTATGTGCATGAAAAGAATATAAAATGGTGAGGATTAACTTATCCAATAAATACACAAGTTACATTGGTCAATAAAAGTGATTCAGTATATAATAGGGCCAGATAATAAACAATGCCTAGAGACATCTAAACCACATCTAATTTCACATACATGCAATGCAATAAATGCAGCACTTATCAATGAGCTTGCATGGTGCAGTGTAGTAATTTTTAAAGAAGCACATACAAACATTAAAGCATCGTAGTGTATCTATTTATAAGTTTATTTTAAAATACTAGTAATTTAGACTCTGAACTATCTGGTCCATGTTGGCATTTCAAATTCCAAACTTATCTAATTTTCATTTGTGCATGTATAGATATTCACACAATAAAATTAAAAGAATATATTCATTCACTACATTACTTTATATATAAATAGTTGAGGATGTAAAAAAAAATGTGCATTCTCATGTTTTATCCTAAAACAGCTGAATAAGAGTTTCTAAGGGTGGGGTCTGGATTTCTGCACTTGAAATAACTTCTTTTTGTTGGTTTAAAAGTCTAGGAAGCTTGGGAGTCATTTCTCCCCTTAGGTGTTAGCAGTAGTTAATGACTTTGCCCAAGCTGTCAGAGGCGTCACTGGGAAAGCTATTATGCTCTGGGTTGTGTAATCCAGCAGAGGTAGCAGCTGATAGCAGTTTTCCTGCATAATTCCTTCTTTCCTGGTTTAGTGGTAAAATAGCTGCTGGAAAAGGAGGGAAATAATGCAAGAAAATGTGGCATCCTACAGGGAGCTGAAGTCCAGTGTTTGTCCTTGAATCATTTTAAAATTTAATATGTTCTATTAAAACAGGTTGGCTAAACACATATCTCTGGGCAGAAGTCTTAATATACAGTGAAGGCGAGAGGATGGAAGGCTGCTATGTAGATAAAATTATCATTCAAGCAGTGGTTACATTATCATTCCTCCCAGACTGCTGAGAACGGCACGTGGTTTTGTATCTTAAGATTCAAACTTTCTAGTTTTGAAAATAGTGCTGTTTTGATCATTCAAAAATGACTTTACATTAAAGGTCAAAATGATTTGCTTTTCCTTATATTCACCCACATATTAACAGGTTAAAATACAGATGGAGCGAGCAGAAAGGAAATGATTGGAGAAAGAAAAAACACCTGTGTAGGTCACCCTTATGATTGAGGCAGAAATCACATCAGACTCATTCAAACGCTTTTTTTATTGAAAATGTAATCTGATAAAATACCCTATTGTTATATACTATAGAGAAATCTGAATACATTTGAAGTCATGCATGATTTCATTTTAATACGTTTTTTTAAATAAAAGATTTTTTGCATGAGTCTTTTAAAATATTCTCTGATGATATTTGATTTCCCAGGCTCCTAGTTGACAATGAACCTGTGCTACTTCCTAGCACTGAAGAGTTCTATTAAGGTCCCAAAAACCAAATTCTTCACAGTATTTCATTATAGAAGATACACTTAATAAACCAAGGAAAGTTTAGGGAATATGCTCCTATTTCAGAAGTTTAATTCCTAAACACACATGTGAGGTTTCATCAGCTTTGGATTTGTATTTTGGAAGTTTTCTACATGCAATATTGTTCTATTCTCCAGATGTAGAAGGATTCAGGATCTTTTTATCCCAGTGTCATAACTAGCCACAATGCATTTTAAAAGGATTCATGAAAAAACAACACTTACTTCTAGTAAAAGTATAAATTAGTGCAGCCACTATGGAAGTCAGTATGATGCTTCCACACCAACACACCAACGTGAAAATATGCCAAGAAAACCAAGTGACCAGTATGACAATGTCTAGTGGTCTAACAAAGGTGTGATGAAAGATCCCCAACAACAGACATGAAAAGCATAAAATAGCAGTTAAAATAAAAGCATAATTAAGGGTTCAAAAGTAATCATTCACCAACGATCAGTTAAAGAGAGTTAATTTTCTTGAAAGAAAATTCTACAGATAAACTAAAATCCACACACAAAAGGTAACATTTCTGGCATAGTGTGTAAGTATCTAAAACAAGTATCTTGTAATTTATGAAATGCCGTCCTATAAGTGTAGAATATTTACATAAAAATGACTCTCTTTGGTGGTTTGAAAGAGAATGCCCCCCATAGGCTCCTATATTATAATGCTTTGTCATTAGAGAGTGCCACTTCTTGAGAGAAATTCAGAGGTGTGGCCTGATTGGATTAGGTTGTCCTTATTGGAGGAAGTGTGTCACTAGGGGTGGGCTTTGAGGTTTCAAAAGCCTAAGCCAATTCAAGTGTCTCTCTTCCTGTTGCTTTCATATTGAGACATAGAACTCTCAACTGCTTCTCCAGCACCATCTCTACCTGTATGCTGGCATGCTCCCCACCATAATGAAAATGAACTGAAACTCTGAAATTGAAGCAAGCCTCAGTTAAATGCTTTCTTTTATAAGAGTTGTTGTGGTCATGGTGTCTCTTCACAGAAGCAGAACACTGAATAAGGCACTGCCCTAGCTTTGTATTGTGTAGGAACAGAATGTAATATCTATCTATCTATCTATCTATCTATCTATCTATCTATCTATCTATCTACTTATCTATTGATAACTATGAAGACAAAATTTGAAGTTTTTATATTATATATGAAGTAGTATAGTCTATAATAACAGAATATAAATATTAGACCAATGACAACAGTTTTAATGAGACAGCTATGGTTAGTAAATTAGCAGAAAGCATTAAATAGAATCCCAAATAATTATAAAAAAGAAATTTGACAGAGAAAGAAATACAACAATTATAAACCAATAAAACCAAACTACTAAATAGAACACTTAAAACATGGGACTATAAATTTTATTTCAAATAAAAGTAAACTAAATATGGGGAGACACATCTAACACTAAAGGTCTTTTGAAATGCCATATGGAAAGCTAGTATCATCAATGCTTCCTAAAGATATACCTATATGAAAGGATTTTAAATGGGGTCACCATATAATAGCGGAAACAATGCCCCAACTAGACATCTTTCCCTACCAAGTAAAATTTCCAGTTTTATGAATGTGCTACATCAGATGAGACTTTGGCCAATAGAGTCCAATAAAGCCATCCAAACCTCATGTGGCATTGCCAAGGATTTTTTTACTCGTCATAACCTGATGGTAAGATTCTGTTGCTGGAGACAAGACTTACTTTTGTTCTCAAACATGGAGAAATAGAGCTTGTGACCAACTAGAATGTTTACTTCCACAGACTGACATGTATGATTCTGGAAAATGTTTTACATGCTATCAGAGGAAAAGAGTAATCATCTGTTTCATCCAGCTATAAACCCTGTGTCCTACAGCAGAGATCTCCCTGCAAGATATACTGGTGTAATCATGGAGCAAATGGGTGTAATGAACCACATCTTTACTACTATTACTACTGCTACTACTATTGTGTTGAAGACTCACTCATGAGTTGGAACCTATACATGATGCTAGTAACAGTGGTGAAGTACCTAAGACTAGATAGGTCATGAGCTTAGGGGAAAGTTTTCTACTATTATACTGCTAAAGGAAGATAGCAATAAAATGACTCCTAATGACATGTTTCTATACCTATAAAGGTATCATCAGAGAAGCTTGGAAAGTTTTCTAATATTATATTGCTAAAGGAAGATAGCAATAAAATGACTCCTAATGACATGTTTCTATACCTCTAGATCAGAGCTGCACTTAGGTATCATCGGAGAAGCTTCTTGTTACATTATATGTCAATTAAAAAGATATTCACAACTGGACAATGTATAGAGAATGAGACTTTGGATCACTCTTTCCTAAATTGTGTGTTTTCATCAAACTCATTCTCTCAAGGTTCAGGAATCTATTCAGAAAAGGATGGTCGAAGACTGTAAGAATCAGAGGTGTTGGACTAGTTCAAGGAAAGAACATCTTCTGGACACACAGGAACTCCCAGAGACTGGCAGTATGTATAAGATCTACACACGCTCAAACTGAAAAATCCCAGTACTGAGAAGGGAAAGTAGACTAAAGTCCCATCCTTAATCAAAAATATATTTGCAATTGATATCTTCTGGAAATGGTATCAACCAGATTTGAAGACAGGCCCAATGCCCAGGAGTCAATACAAAGCAGACTCCATGATTTTTTTTGAGTGTGTGCATATGTGTACCTTATGTTTTGTTTTGTTTGGCTATTTTCATCTCTAATTTTTTATAACTTTTACTTTGTTCATTTTGATTTATATTTATATTATTTTTTATTTTTGGAGCTCTTTTTCTTTCTTTTTTTCTTAGTGAAAGGGAGATAATATTAAGTTGGGTAAATAGGGATGGGAAGGATCTTGTAAGAGTTGGGAGTTGGGATAGGAGAAAGAATATAATGAAAGTGGATCATATAAAAAAAACCTTTAAAATAACTTTTGAATTAAACATACATTAAATCTTCAAATGAAAATGTATACAAGGAAAACCACTAAAAGTACAGGCTACACAATAGAGGATCAAATTTACTTGCTGTACAACTGATTGGGATTAATATTTGGAACATATAAAGCATGAAATAAAAAATACCAAATCCCACATGGTCTAATCAACTAATGGGCAAATTAAATGCAAAGATAATTTGTAACTAACATGGCTGCTTACAAAGACCTAAACAACGAAGACACCAATGGACATGCTGACAAGGAAGAGCGATATCTCACTGGTCTCAACCCTGGAAGAGAATACAGAGAATCAAGGAAAGCGAGATCAGGAGAAATAGTTTTCCTCAGGGAAGAACCCACTAATTGGTTATCTAATACCAAATGGTCAGTTCTGAAATAATATATCAAGGTAACTTTATATAATTGACCAGGTTTTATTTATATATTTTTGGAAAAAAGAACATGTATATCAACAGTTAAAGAAAAACAGAAAATAAATTTGAGAGAGAGCAGGTTGGGGGCTTATAGGAGGGGACAAGGAAAGAAAGGAAAATAAGATGTCACGTAATTATATTTTATTAAAAAAGAGGTACAAATAGTCAATCTACTTATGAAAAAATGTTCGCCATTTCTAGGTGCCAGAGAAATGCAAATAAAACTACCTTTGGATTTCACCTCATCTCAGTTACAGCTATCATTGACATGAGATGGTGAAGATTGAGGGCAAAAAGGAATGATTCTGCATGGTGGGTGAGAACGGAAATGAGTCTGAATACTGTGGAAGTCTTTATGGAACATTCTTTAAAAACTAAAAAAATTATCATATAATTTAGCTTTTCTAATTCTATGAATATAACCAGAGGTATCTAAGTAAGCATGCTACACCATAACAATATCTACATACATATCATGGCACTTTTACAATCACTAAGTCATGGAATCAATCTCAACATTGACAAATGAATGGGCAGATAACATAAAGGTATATGTACATAATAGGATTTTATTTTGCCATGATGACAAACAGCATTATATGGTTTGCAGGAAAAGAAATGAAACTGTAGATCACCATATTATGTGAAATAAGCCACACTCTAAAAGAAAATATGGTATTTCTTTTATATGTGAAACTTAAATTGAATATATACATGCATAATCTTGTATAAGTTTGCATATGTATAGATATATGATGTGAAAGTATAAGGATTATTTGTTAAATAAGGTTTAGAGGAGACAGCAGAGGACATGGGGTGAATATGGTAAAGATACATAACATACTAGAATGAAAGTTTTCTTTTTTTGAAGCACATTGCTATGTACGAAGACTATATGCTAATGAAAAGATATGTCATTTTAATTTTTCAATCATAAAGTTATAGACACAGAGAAAATATCATATAAAATCATCCTCAAACTTGTAACTGAAAAATACATCAAGAAAATACTAGTCAAACATTCTAGGGTGGTTGTATTAATATCAAACAAGATGGATTTTGGAACTATGAATATTACTGATAATAAAGTAGATGGTCTCATAACAATGAAAAGGTCAATTGAGTAAGAATACAAAATAAAATTATATTAACAATTCCCAGGGGTATTTCTGCCAGTGATACAACTTGATTTTTCTTTAAGTAGCTAGATAAGTGGAAGGAAGAAACAAATTAGACTATCATGTCAATAGAAGAATTCTGT
The DNA here is from genome assembly GCA_902168405.1 of Peromyscus aztecus. Taxonomy (NCBI): domain Eukaryota; kingdom Metazoa; phylum Chordata; class Mammalia; order Rodentia; family Cricetidae; genus Peromyscus; species Peromyscus aztecus. Next base: position 21,506 of record CABHPQ010128367.1, on the reverse strand, counting down.
ATAAATCAACAACACTAATTTGTGTTAAAATTTAGGTAACTATAAATAGATTTTTTCCCACTATGGTGAACTTCAACTATGAAAGCATGTTTTGGTTCCTATCATACTTGTTCAAAGATTGACTGTCTTTTAGTTAAAATCTAGCATCAAGCAAGGTGATTGTCTCTCTCTTTATTTCTGCACTCTGCTTCAGACCCTACTCAGAGTAATTAGGCACTAATAAAAGTTACAGACCAGACAAGATGATCTACAGTGCCTTACTCCATGATAGGATGATGTTGATCATCAAAGCTGCTTATAGAAGTGTGCAAAGTTATCACCTCCTCATGGAATGTCTCACAGTCTGCTGCCATGTGTACTCAGAGGATCTCAAAAATAAATGGATGAGGGCTAATCATGAGAAGATGTAACATTTTATGCTGTTCATAAGATACTGAGAGCATGAGTTCACTCCTTTATCAAACTTAGAAATATATAGTTAAAATGCCTGTTTATTTTAGTTTAATCACATGACAATATTCATCAATTTAGGGACAGAGATGTGATTCAGCTACTAAGTGCTTGGTATCAAACAGGATGACCTGAGGTTGATCCCCAAAATGCACATGATGGAAATAGAGAACTGACTACCAACTACCAGAATTTATTCTCTGGCCTCCCCAAGCAATGCACACACACACACACATGCATGCACACGCACATGCACACGCGCATGCACACACACACACACACTTAAAGAACAAATGTAAAAAGAATAGAAAAATGTCACTTTAAACATCTCCCAATTCATATAAATGAAAGCTTCTACATTTGTCAAGTTTTTCTCAGAAGGATACATAGTTGTCTTCTCTTTGAACTCCACTGATTCCTGTTTCAGAAAGTCCCTTCTGCACCTGAGTCTGATCTCCTCATGATCTAAGATGAAGAGCCTGGCATAATCCTGCACTGCTGACAGATATAATATGTCATTGGCCCCTGTGAGAAACTACTGCTTCTTTCCTTATTGGGACTTTTCATTTATTTTTCAAAGTCTCTCCCACTGGCAATCTCAAACTTTAATTCATCTGATGTAAAGGGTGATTTCCTATAAGAATTCTTAAACTCAACATTGAATCATGTAATGCACTGGTACCTCTGCCACATTAGGATTGGTATTGGCTGCCACTCTATTTTCACCGAATTTCTATTACTCTAATGAGCATAGCCACTCATACTTTCTTCTCTGGCTTTTTAGTAAGGGCGTCAATATCTCCTTTTGTCTAACACTATGCATTCTTTAGATGGGCAGTACTAGTTTTAAATTTAGGAGAAAAATCGTTGATAATTTTGAGTATTTCCATATTTTAGTTACTTTTATCCCAGCTTTGAACATATGTCTGAGAGAAGCTGCTTGAGAAAAGATCTTATCTGGGTTCCAGGTTTAAGAGAGTGTATGTCCCATTATTGTGTGGTGAGCATGGCAGCAGGTGTATCAGGTGACTGTTCAATTGCTTCTGCAGTCAATGAACACAGAGAGGTGAATGCTGGAGCACACCTGGTTTTGTCATTGCATTTGAGACATACTCTGCTTTAGGGATTTCATGCATGGTACTGTAAGGCCAGGCAAAAGCCCATGACTTGGGAGATCCTAAGCTCTGGGAAGAATGTACTTGTGTTTTCCTAAACAGCCATGCTCTCAAAATTGTCTTCTGTTTATGTATGTTTTTACCCATAGATTTGTGTTGCTGGCAACTTGATTCAGAAGTGCTTCTTTTTATGGTGGTTAGTTTTTAATGCAAGACTCATAAGTAGTCAAAGTGATGAGGATAAGTAATTGTAAGTGCTCAGGTATGGATGAATCATCTATATCAACCCTGCCTCATCCAACATAGTAGCATCACCGTGGAAGAAGGACTTAGAAAACATAAGAGTCGGCAGATAGAGAGGAAAACTGAAATGCTGACTTCTGGTGTGACATGGATGTCCCATACATTGGCTTACAGCAAGTATGGTAACATTATAGGCAAAAAAGCAAAAAACTCAGTCTAGACAACATTTCAGCATAGACTGAAGAGGGGGCCTTTGAAACCCCACAAATGGGTAGGCAGGGATTGGTAACTGCTTGCTGCCAAGGGAGGGAGAGTCACTTTCCTTTGAGCCTCTGCCTGCTGGTGGGTTGCCCATGCCCCAATATCTGACCCTATATCCATGCACATATGGGCAACACTAATTAGACTCAGGGGCTATTAATAACACAACAAAACAACTACAAAAACCAAACCAAACCAAACAAACAAAAAATGGGAATATGAATTTAGTAGAGAGCTGGAGTGTAGGAGCAATCAGGAGTTGGATGGAGGTAATGGTGGATGGATATAATCAAAATACTTAGTTTCATAATCAAAATACATAGTTTCATATAACATAAAATAATATTTAAAAGTCCTCATGAAATCTCTGGAGAAAGAATCCCTTCAAGCTCCAGGAAATTCTATACTTAAAATTAAAAAGAAAAGAATATGTTCACAGAAGTCAGTAAGTAGATCTTGCTGTTTAACTTGCCTTCTACCAGAGTAAAGAGCTTTTCAATCTTCCTTCTTTGTCAAAAAGTGAAAGTAGCCAATCTTCAGGGAGGGGTGACAGCATTTGACTCTTAAAATAAGTCGTTTAGATAGATAACAATTTCTGGGAGTGTTTAATAGCTCATTAACTTTTATTGGTCAGATGCCATGAGAGTTCATTTCATTAGAATAAAGTTGTTTTATTTTTAATTTGAACAGAAAAAATATTTTAAAATACAAAAAATAAACATAATTTGGAAAGACAGTCAAGATGTGCTATGTGGGGTTTTCCTGATACATATTCTGTATTCTAATTTTAAGCTTCTTTTTTTTGAATTTATTTTATTTTATAACATAATTCAACTTTACATATCAGCCATAGATTCCCCCGTTCTCCCTCCTTCCCCCCCCCCTCCCCCCCCCCCCCTCCCCCCCGCGGAATCTTTGCCCCTGAGGATTGAGATCGACCTGGTGGACTCAGCCCAGGCAGGTCCAGCCCCCTCCTCCCAGGCTGAGCCAAGGGTCTCTACCAAGCCCCGGGTTTCAAACCGCCAACTCATGCACTGAGCACAGGACCCGGTCCAACTGCCTGTATGCCTCCCAGACAGATCAAGCCAATCAACTGTCTCACCCATTCCGAGGGCCTGATCCAGTTGGGGGCCCCTCAGCCATTGGTTCACAGTTCATGTGTTTCCATTCGTTTGGCCACTTGTCCCTGTATTCCATCCATCCCTGGTCCCAACAACTCCTGCTCACATAAACCCTCCTCCTTCTCGCCAATTGGACTCCCGGAGCTCCACCCAGGGCCTGACCGTGGATATCTGCATCTAGTTCCCTCAGTCACTGGATGGGGTTTCTAGCACGACAATTAGGGTGTTTGGCCATCCTATCACCAGGGTAGGTCTAATCGGGCTATTTCTCGACCATTGCCAGCAGTCTATTGTCCATAGTAGTGTGGATTCAGAAGTTATACCTTTGTTCTTTGCTACTATGTGTTACAGTTAAATATGATTCTGATTTTAAAGTTATGATAATTTTCCTCTGAGTTTCTGCAATTATATCTTCCTCTCGTTTTGTTTCCACATGTTGATTTGGATCTTTTTAATGAAAGCCACACTTAGACCCAAATAATTCTCATTTTTCTTCGGGTCTCCTCTCCTCTGCTTGGCTTCTCAACATCAGCAAAAAGCCAGTTTGGAAACTGAGAAGAGAAGAAAAAAGAACGCACGAGGAAGACCCGACTCTAGTCCATGTTGAGTGCATCTGCAGCAGAGGAGTGTGTCACTCACTGATCAGGAAACAGAGGAGTGTGTTGTGGTGAGAAAGAACACATTTAGTGACCCTGAGAGGGGGACACTTAAGATGGAGATTTTAAGATTAAAGAGAAACAAAGAAGAGACCATTTTCTCTCTCTCTCTCTCTCTCTCTCTCTCTCTCTCTCTCTCTCTCTCTCTCTCTCTCTCTGTGTGTGTGTATGTGTTTTCCCATGCAAGTACAAACTAGAAATGACTCTGAATAGTTTCTGAGCTCAGACTAGATAGGATGCATTCAGTATCCTACAACTGTAGACAGTGGAACTTTTAGAAGATTGAGTATTCAGGTTCTTACATAAAATGAGAATAATTACATCACTGATCCTGCAGGAGGATGGTGAGGATGGCATGCTACTAAATCAAAACACAACTTGCTTTCTCCCCTCATAATGGAACTGCCCAAACTAACTACCACAGTGTTCATTGAAATTAGAAGGAAACAAAGATAGCTTGAATGCTTAGACAATAATTCAAGTAATGAACATCATTATTTCAGGGATGTTTCCCATCACATTCAAGGGATGTGTTACTCTATTTTCAGGATAGCAAAGACTTGATGTTTTGTTCTGATTATTCACTTTTTATATTTCTTGGCTTGCTAGTCTGTATACAACATTGTTCCTGGTATTGATCACCTCAGCCACTCATTTGATTTTGCCTGTGCAAACAGGCCCAAAGAGAAATTGCAAATTAATTCTTCATTCCAAAGTTCTTATTTGAAAAGCAGTAGTTGGTTAGTATTCAAGTGTTACTTTTTAAGTGGTCCTCCTCTGGCTCTTTGAATTCTGGTACACATCTTTATTATGCTCAGATCACTCTCTATACCTGCTGTGTAACCTTCTACCTACATACCTCAGGTCTGCCACTGTCTTCTGCAGGCTTTTAAGCTCTCTGCAGAAAGATCCAATCATTAACAGTATTAAAGATGTTGCAGCAAGATTGATATCTGTGCTGGAAATGCTACTTGGGTGGAGAAAAGGGAGAGATTTTTAATTGGAAGCCTTGTGCCTGGAGACCACAACAGGGCTGGAGTTTATGCCTACTTTGTATTGTTACACTGCATGTATTTTAGGTTAAGTTGCATTAGTAATTAGAGAATCACATCTGCCTGTTACACATGCCCTTTTGAGATATAAATTCTGCAACTAGGAATAACCCAAAAGGTTGTTGATAGTATGGAAGAATTTTATTTATTTATTTATTTTTATTTATTTTATTTTATTTTATTTTACAACATAATTCAACTTTACATATCAGTCATTGAGACAGGATTTCTCCTTATGAAAGTCCTGGCTGTTCTTGAACTCACTCTGTAGACCAGGCTGGCCTCAAATTCATAGCGCTTCTCATGCCTCTGTCTCCCCACTGCTGGGCTTAAAGTCATGCAGCACTACCACCCACCTTGGAATAAAGTTTTCTTAACACTACCATGGCTTTTTTAATTAGGGTAGTAACTATGGTGGGTTTTATGAAATTTCCTATATACTAACTCTAACTTCCTTCCTACCATAGTTTTATATACAAATTATGTCACTTCCTCTACCTCAGGACTGAAAATTTAAATTAATACTGAAATCAAGTTTCTTTACTATTTCATTCTTTTAGTGTCTACCTATTTATTGGTTCATTTTTCTTTAGTAGTATTTATTTGAGGCTGGTACATACGCCAAGGAACTTGTGCAGAGGTTGGAGGACAACTTATAAGATTTGTGTTTTTCTTCTGCCATGCTGTTTCCAGAGATCAAACCGAAATCATCAGACTTGGCCTCAAGCACCTTTAACCTTCCATCTCTCCAGCACAAAAACCAAGTTCCTTTTTTTATTATTATATTCATTTATTATACATGTATCTGTATGTTTGTGTGTTTGTCTGTGTTCATTAATGCATCTAGGCATCCACAATGGAGAACATGAGAACGTCAGAGGACAACTTTTGAAGAATTAGTTCTATGTCTCAGGACAGAACTCTGCTTGGCAAACTCATCATCAAATGCACTTACCACCTGAACCCAGAAACCCATTCTCTTATATTTTGTTTATTTGAAGTTTTTATATGTTTATGGATTTCACACATGTATCTACATCATTTCCATCTCTCTCCCTACTCCAATCTCTACCATCTACCCTCTATCTGACTCCCTACCAAATTAATGATCTTTTTTCTTCATATTAACTTCATATTAACTTCAAGTTAACTACATATTAACTTCATATGCAAACTACCAAGTCCATTTAGCATTGCTTTCATATATATGTGCTTAGGGTTGACCAAGTTTCTTAAAGGCTATGAAGAATCAAATAAACTATTGAATAGTATTCCTAGATTATAATGGGTTAATTTTAGTCTTACTTATCTTTACTTTTCCTTTAATTCTATAAAAAAGAAGCAATAAAATTATAAAATTTGAGCATGGTGCTGACAAGATGGCAAAGGGTAAAGGTGCTTGCCAGCAAGCTTAACCTTCCGAGTTCAAATCTCAATACCCACATGGAAGAAGGAGAGAAACTACTCTTCAAAGATGTCCTCTCCTTTTCACATGCATGCTCTAGTTGGAAGTGTTTCATCCTTATACTAGAGTCAAATAATCGTGATGTTTAGAGAGTTAACGAAGGTAAACTCCTATTGAATATATACTGCGCATGCATAGTTTTATGTAATAGTCTCCAGTGCACTGTAATAATCATGTATCCATATTGACTTCACAGATTGGGACTAGAAGGTCCAGAGAGACTCTTCATCACTTTGTAATGCCTTTCTTTTCTTTAGTGGCAGCACTTAGAATCTGGGATTCTTGATGCTACAGTCTAGTCTAAAGAATGTAAAAAAAAATATGAGGGTTATAATGATTGTCATTGAGTTGCTATTGATTTAATACCCTCCAAAAAGGTGTCATACCTGTAATTCCTATAGTCCTCATACAAACCATCATGTTAGTGGTATCCTGCTATCATACTCTAAGAAGCATTCGTTAACACAATGTTTTTGACTGTTCATTCTGGAATCAGACTAATTAGGTTTGAACCTGGCTTACCAAATATCAACTACATGGGCAAGTCACTTAACCTCTATTTGTATTACATTATCCTCTTCAAACTAGAGAAAATACCAATCCAGGCCTGAGTGAATTCTAATGATTTTTATCAAATGTGTGAGTCTATAATTAAGTAACTGAATTTAGTCACTTCAAAGTTTCATCTCATTTAAATAGCATTATTATATTATTATGTTAATTTTAACTAATATTAATACATTAAAAACTATATTAATTTGTAACATGCACTGTTTCTTTTCATTTCCACATTTTAGTGATGAGGAAAATAATCAGAAATGAGGATCTTTAGAGTGAAAACACTAAAATTAGTAATTCATAAAGTAGGGTAGAATTCTTTTACCCAAGACTCTCCATAGTTTGTGTTCTACCCATTGAAATTTCTTTCTTAAAGCAATTTTAAGAGCAGCATGCAGTAGTAGAGGGAAAAGCAAGGGGTGCACACATTCATTTATTTTGCTATGCCATATGCAAATGTCATCTCTGTTGTACCAATTTCTCTGCTGGAGCACTTATATTATATTTTGAAAATGAAGTGTGATGCAAGCCCAGGATGTAACCACATGGATATTAGAAATTCTAGCAGAAGGCCAGATCATTACTAATATATGAAGACTTGAGAAATCATGATCAGTATAGTTCCTTAATTCCTGCATGATCCAGACTTGACCATGGAACAGTTGACTTTCAAAGACTTCAAGAAAGGAGGGTTCTGCTTCCCCAATGAATGAGACTTTTTTCATATATACTGAGGACATGGAAGAAGGGAACCACACTCACTGCTTGTGAAAAAGAGGAAAAACCCCATGCTGCTCTCTCAGGCCTGATGGTAGGTATTTATATTCCCATATGTTTTAGGTTTCTACAGAGATACCACTCTGACATGAAGAAAGGAATGTGTAGATTGAACAGCATGGATTCCCTATCACTTTTTCCCCACTGAGGAGGAATTTCTTTTGAAAAACCACAAATTGACTTGCAAAAAAAAGTGCAATACATTTTTGTCTCATTGTATTTAGAGAGTAGGCCTTGCTCAACATTTGTACCATTAATCATTGTCATTATCAAAGAGAAGATTTTAAAATGGTAGAGATTTTGGAGTGGGTACAGCAGAAAGTTGTCTCATGATTGTGCTTAAATTTATTTTTAACTGTTGCTCGGTGTTTATTCACAGATAATTCACACCCTGAAAATGTCTTCAATATGTGAAAGCCTGAAGGACTGAATCCAAAAGGTGGGAAACATAATGGCACACAGGAATGGATATCTACACAGACACATACTCTTCTAGATTGCTACACGGTGTAGAGGCATTACCCTTTATTTCTTTTAAGGAACTGAGAAGCACTATCCTTTCTGTGACACAATACATCATTCTTTCACAAAGCACTAAGAATTTTAGAAGCAATATGAATGGAGTTTAAATGGTGGTTCTTGTAAAATAAAGAGCTCCTTTATAATATTGTCACTAGATAAAAAAGTATGTTAATAAGATATAAGATTAGGGGGAACACTAATTAATATTAGCCAAATTTCCTTCCAACTTCTTTACCTACTTCTACATTAGATTATGTATCCCACACTTGCTACTTTGCTCTTGACCATTAGCTGGTAATTGCCTAATCACATATACTGAGCTTGACAAAGTAATGTCTCCCATGGGTCTTCACTGAGGAAGAAGAGATGCAAAGAAGGGACATAAATGCCAGTAAGCCAAGGTGGGAATGGTGAACTTAAATCCCAGCACTTGGGAAGTAGAGGAGGAAGATGTGGGTGAGTTAGAAGCAACTCTGATATACAAGGTGAGTTATTACTAGCTATGATTACATAATGTGGCCTCATCTGAATAAAGTATATTGTTTTTTAAAAGGTTTATAAGCTAAGAAGCAAAATCTATTATAATTGGAGAATCTTTTCCTCAATGATGATAAGAATAAGATATTTGGTGTGGCAAATATTTATTGAATCTTCTTGACACATTTTAGTAAAGATGATATGATGAAAATGGGTTATTATTATGGATATTTACAGCTAAGGACTGAGATTTGAGAGCTGAACAAACTCATCCAAGGTCTCTCCTAACAAGGTTACATCTGAATTCAATACTAATCACAAACTAGAAGTCACTGCATTTGACTGTTTCAATAAGAATATCTGTTTATACATTAAACAATTCCATGATAGCTGGTGTATGTAAATCAAAGGCATAGGAACAAGGGCAGGTACTATACATGTGCTGAAGAGTCAACCCTTGGGGATTTGAACTGACATCATGGCAATGTGATATCTTTGATTTAGATATGATCAAATTTCCTAGCTCAAGAATTTCTTTGAGGCAGCATTCGAACACTTGGGAGCATGGCCAAAAAGAGGTATACATAAAATAATGCCTCTCTCATCTTGAATGCTGGATGTTTGTATTGATCTCTGTTTCAATTTTTGTTGCTACTCTTTCTTAAACCCTGGAATAACTTGGCAACTTGTCATCAATAATAAACTCTCTCATTAAATGACTTTTCTTGCACATGGACCATCCCAAAGTCATTTGTTCTATCGATATAAACTCTTTTTGTTTTTCACATGAGAAAAGTGAGGTTTGAAAGAATGCCACTTTTATTAGTGTTATAAATAGGGAAGATTTTCAGAATTTGGTCAGTATTTGTAGGAAAGGGAACTGTAAAATATTTATGATCATCAATAAACATACATGCATTTAGAGCTTCTATTGATTAATCATTTTAGATGAATCTCTCAGGCCTCCTGGTCTTTTCACTTAGTTTTTTTCCCCTATTCTTGGGCCAAGTAACATGTTCATTAATAGGATTATGTGTCAACTCTGAGATTAATGTCCAACCTAAGAAACTTCTGAGTTAAGGTAAACATGTATTTATAGCTAGTAATTGGAGAATCTGGAATTCAAAATAGGAATAGTTCATTCAATGTGGGTGTAGTTCATCTTTCTAGGCTTATTATGGTGTAGGAGTCATTTTAAAGACTCCTTCTTTTTATATTTTGCAATCTCAGTCATGCATTTACTCAAAACCTCTCCAGTTCTCTCTCTTCTGACACATTTTTAGATAGTAATACCTACTCGCCTCTCACTTTACAATCTTATAGTAATAGGAGTGCTTATGCACCTGGCTGATGAAGGCATTCCCTATTTTCTATTGAATCAGGACTATTTTCTTTTGTCTGGGTAGCTCAAACACTTCCATTGTGTGTACTCTTCGTTGCAGACGCTTTCTCTGGACTTCTCCTTCAGAGTTGGGTCCCAGAACTCTTCATCTGTGTTATACTCAAAAAATACTATTGCTTTGCACATTGCCTCAGTGGATCCTTTTCTACTTCTGAATTCCTAATAAGGTAGATTCTCAAGCTCATGTCAGGAAGACCTGAGCCATTGCTCAACTGAGACATACCATATTACCAATTGCTATTGATGTCACTGACATGAATTTTGCTTATACATCTTTATAATTTTCTTTCCTTCCTCAGTTCTGTTCCCCTGGATTGGATAAGGCATCATGAATTTATCTCACAATTTCTATAAAACTTAACTTAGGGATCACCTCTTACAAATTCTAACTGGATTGGCTACCACTGCTAGAAGAGCAAGGGTAGCCTGCCTGCATATCTTCGATGCTTTCTTGCCCCCCACCCCAGATCCAGTCCCTCAGGCTCTTTCCTACCTCTGCAACAGAACACCAGCTTCAGGGTCCCTTTCCCTCTGCCCACATTTCCCATGGATCCCATCGACCATCCTCTCCTGAATTCCCTCACACAACTCTTAACTGCATGCCAGCAACTCCAACATATGGACACATGCTTGGTGTCCCTGTGAACACACCACTCCACCAGGCTTGTAAAACAGGTAGCATACAGCCATCACACCCACAGAAGATCAAGAATAGAAATCAATGGAAAAACCATCCACTCAATAACAAAACCCTATAAATCAGCACCTAGTCCTATAATCACCCAAAACCCAGATGCCAGGATGCCAGCATAAGAGCACAATCAATAAGATCCAGGGAATTAGGTCTCCACTAGTGCCCAGCTATCTTACCACAGCAGGTCTTGATTATTCCAAAAGTGCTGAAGCACAAGAAAAAGACCTTAAAACCAACTATACAATGATGATAGATGTCCATAAAGAGGGAATGAATAAATCCCTTCAAAAATCAGGAAAACACAAATAAACAATTGGAGGGAAATTAATAAATCTCTTAAAGAAAGATAGTAAAAACAAACAAATATTTGAAGGAAATGAAAGAAACTTTTCAAGACCTAAAATTGAAAATAGAAGCAATAGGGAAAACATAGGCTGAGGGATTTATGGAAATGAAAAATTTAGGAATTTGAACAGAAACTCCAGAGGAAAACTTCACCAACAGAATACCAGAAATAGAAGAGAGAATTCCAGTAATTGAAGACACAATAGAAGAAATGAATACATCAGTCAAAGAAATATTTAATTGAAAAAATTCCTGACACAAAATATACAGGAAAACTGGGGCACCATGAAAAGGCCAAGTGTAATAATGACAGAAATAATGAAAAGAGAAGAATTCAAGCTCAAAAACCAGAAAATACATTCAAGAATTTATTGAAGAAAATTTCCTTATCCTAAAGAAGAAGATGCCTATAAAGATACAAGACACACACAGAAAAAAAAAAAACTGAATTGGACCAGAAAAGAAAGACCCCTTAGCACATAATAATCAGAACACTAAACACATGGAACAAAAAGAATATGAAAAGATGCAAGGGAAAAAGACCAAGTGACATATAAAGGCAGAAATATTATGATGACATCAATCAAAATGGAGACTCTAAAAGCCAGAAGGGCCTGAACAGATGTGTTCAAGCCACTAAGACACCTGAGATGAAACCTTGACTACTATACTCAGCAAAACTTTCAATCTTCATAGATGGAGAAAATAACATAGTCCATACTAAAGTCAAATTTGAACAATATCTATCTACAAATCCAGCCATACATACAGAAGGTGCTAGGAAGAAAGCTCCAAACAAAGGAGGTTAACTATATACATAAAAACACAGGAAATAAATAATCTCATACCAACAAAACAAAAAAAAATTGAAGCAGATCACCACCACCACCAACAACAACAACAAGTAGAAGGAATCAATAATCATTGGTCATCTCAATATCAGTGATCTCAATTTCCTATAAAAAGACACAGACTAATAGAATGGATGGGAAAATAGGATCAATCCTACTGCAGTATCAAATAACCACACCTCAATATCAAGGATAGACATTATCTTAAGGTAAAAGTTTGGAAAAAATATTCCAAGAAAATGAACCTAAGAAACAAACCGCTATAGACATTTTTAATATCTGAAAAAAAAATCAAGCCAAAATCCATCAAAAGAGATAGATAATGACACTACATATGTATTAAAGGAAAATTTATATCACATATTGAACCTCATACACTGATAGTGGGAGACTTTACTACCTAACTCTTACCAACTTATAGGGCATCCAGACAAAAAACTAAACAGAGAAATACTGGAGCTAAAGGACATTTTGAACAAAATGAATATCTACAGAACATTTAACCCAAACAGAAAAGAATATACCTTCTTCTCTGCCCCTCATGGAACTTTCAGCAAAATTGGCCACATACTCAGTCACAAAGCAAGTCTCAACAGATAAAAATTGAAATAACTCCCTGCATGAATTAAAGCTATCAACAACAACAGAAAGCTTACAAATTCATCAAAACTAGTCAACTCTTTACTGTTTGAAAAATCAGTCGAGACAGAAATTACAAAAGATGTTATACACTTTCTAGAATCCAAAAGAAATGAATACACAGCATACCCAAACTCATGGGACACAATAAAAGTGGTGTTAAGAGGAAAATTCATTGCACTAAGGCAAGATAAAGAAATTGACAACATCTTATATTAGCAACTTAGTAGGGTATCTGAAAGCTCTAGAACAAAAAGAAGTAAGCAAGAAAAGAGGATTAAACAGTGGTTCTTGAGGAAAGTGGATCATGACACTAATCTGCATTTCCTCATTCAGTAGAATATCTTTCTGATGACCCACAGAAAAGGCATGGAATCACATTGTGTTAATTGCTTATGGATGAATAAAACTAACAGGAATTTATAAAAGATAGCATTTGTAATGTGTGACTATAATACTCTAAACAATACATAGCACTAAAGAAAGGAAATTTATATATACTTACTCCTTCAATCAGGAGTTTTGGGGCAATTTGATCAATGTTTTGATTGCTGTAGTAGATATCAAAGGTACATTGCTACCTACTTGAAAATTTTTAATAAATTGTTAATGATAATATGTTATGTCTTAAATATAGAGGTGTAACCCCAAGTTTTGGTGACCACACAGTTATTGCCAAAATTATAAGATATATTTGATAGTACATGGCTCATGGTAAACAGTATAATGTTAGAAGAATTAGCATACATATGAACCGACCAAGTCAATGTTTGAGTGGGAGTCATTCTGCTAATACGAATTTCAATGTTCTAACATAAATATGATGACTACTTCATAGGCCCATGAGCATCCTTTCTCTGGAGTCTCATCTCTAAATGTTTGTACTTCTTATGAAGCTGACAGTTGCCTGTTCTCATCAACACTTCCTACGACTGTGCGTAATAGACATAGCTTGATTGATTCATTACTGAAGACTTCTCTATATAAAAAAAAGCATACTATCTTATTTGCCTTCTACATTTATCTCTTCAGCAAGTATGGAAGTAGAATTACATATTTACTTAAGTCTGCTCGAACTTTCCAACACCACAACATACATAAAACACACAGACATATGTGTGTGTGTGTGTGTGTGTGTGTGTGTGTGTGTGTGTGTACATATTAGCCTATATCCAGATGTTACCAGTTAAGAACTTTTCTTTTTTTTTTAATTGAAGCATAGATTATCCACTGCCTGATATTTTTCCCACTGTTAATGTTTTGTCTACCCTCTTTGAATAGAATGGTGAAACTTTATTGTTTTGCAGTAGTTTTTCTTTTCTGTCTTCCTCTGGAGAAAATTGTTGTTCAATAATGAATAGTTTTCTTATGTACTTTCTGCAAAAAAAAAAAATGCTCATAATAGATCTCTCCACAACTCTGCTTCAGAACAATGGACCACTACCTTGAGTATGTAATTAGGCATGAATCTTGCTTTCACCTAGGAAGCAGTAAAGAATGGATGGGTTTCCTTTTCCCTATATTGGCAGTCTTATATAATCTTGTGAACATACATATACTACCCTTCCAGAGCATCAGATGTGTGTATATGTGAAAATGCTCCCTTCTGACCCAGATACTACTAAACAAGCCATAATATATGGCAGGAGGCTTGTCTGCACTTTTAGGTCTAGCAGAATCTAACCACATAAGAAGGGGCACCAAATTAACTTTTTTTCTACCAGGATTGCGTGGTAAGCCCCTACTGCTCAAGATTGTACATAGTTTGGATACAGGACACCAAGAAATCAGTCTTACCTTGAGTTGAAAGCTCCCTCTCCGGTTATAACATTCAAGTGCCAGGAGGTACCATACAAGCTGCTCTGAGAGAAAGATCATAGTCTTCCCAAGCTGTAGACACATCATGGTACAATACACTCTGCCAGGGGGCAAGATATGGCCAGTTGTACAGTGACTCTCTGGGATGGAGAAGGATAACCTGAAATATTTCTGATTTGATTTAAGACCTGCTCCACAGAAAGAAATATGTACCTATCATCATAAAACTGGGCAAAATCCCACAGATGAGAGGCCACAGGCTGTGGAGGATGTGTGAGATGAGTGAGATCTCCTACTGCTTTTTTTTTTTCTAAATAGACATATAGCTTAAATGCTTTTGAAATTTTAATAAGCACACCAATAGACTAGTACAGCTCTCACTTGTGCAAAGAGATATCTTTGCACTAGAAGGAAGTTAATAGAAAACGTCACAGTTGGTCAATGTATTGCAAATCAATAATTGTTAAGTGCTCATCCCTAAACAGAGCATTTGTATTACTCCCTTCAAACCAAAGAGAATATTGAAAGAGGGGGCAGAAAGAATGTTAGAAACAAAAGATAGGAAGAGTTCTATGAAACCCTACCTTCTGGATACCGCATGGACTTTGCAATCATAAACACACAGCAACTATGAATACCATGTACAAGGCCTGCATAGGGATGGAGCCCTTCAACATTTAAGCATGGATGTGGCTGGCTCAGGTTGGTGATGATCATGACACCCCAGCCATATTTGAAGATCTAGTGTCAATGAATGGTTTTCAAAGGATGAAGCATCATTTATTTCAACTGTGTAGCTATTGGTAAACTGTCCACACTTCAGTAAATAATCTTCTACAAGTAGCCCTAAGCTCAGTGGAGTTTGGAAGAAGCTTCAAAACTGAAAATGGTGTACTTGGAAAGAAGAAGACCAGTAGGAGTGAGCAAGGGTAAACGAGGTAATGGGGAGGGAATATAATTACAACCAATTATTGACATGTATGCAGGGAATCATCAAAAATGATGTTAAATTTTAAAAATTAATTAATGAGATTAGAAATATAAAATTAAACATAAAAAACAATCACAAAATTATCCTCATGAGCAAATAAAAAACATTGCTTTGGGCTACTTATTTTTCGGGTATTTTGATATATATTTAATATTAGGATAGTTTGCTTTATAGAATAACCATCTAATGAAGACATAATTACTTTAAAACAGGACACAACGATAGAAACTTCAGAGATATAATATCTTCTTTTAAGACTGATGAAGAAGATGCTGAAGAGGAAATTAGGAGACTTGAAGCAATTGCTGGAAGAGCAGCCCTTCTTAGTAAAACATATGAAGGTGATGAAACTATACAAACTCTACAGCAAACAGGGAAGATGTAAGCCAATTTACAGAACAGCAAAACTATAATAAGAAACATATTTGGTAACAGGAACAATTTCCTCAGGGTTCTCTTCTCTTATTTTGGAGTTTCGTTAGTTCATGTTGAGTGTAAAAAGTAATTGGTTTCTTTATGACATTTGTATATATGCATATAAGGGATGTGGATCATATTCATTCCATCTGTTGTCTTTTCTTATCTACCTACCAGAGAAAATGACTCTTTACAAAATAATTATTAGAGTGAATGTGATCAAAGCATTTTATATACCTTTATGAAACCTATTATATACACAATGGGACCCATTCTTTTGTACAAGAAAAATGCACTTATAAATATGTCAGGAATTTGCAGACCTTGGCAGGGTATTTTGTAGACAAAATGCTAAAAGTGTTAATTAGTTTATTTAAAAGAGAGACAGGTTGAAACACAATGACGAAAAAAGAATTATTCATTTTAGAAGCCTAAATTAATGAAATTTAGTACTTCTGGCTTCCTGGTTAGAAAGCTCAATGCTACTCACTGGTCCTGTCTTTCAGTGCAAGAAATGATTCTCACAAGACAAGCTGTCTAGGACAGAAATCAGCAGACACATGGACAAAGTTTAATGTGTCACCTGCTTGTATAGGCACAGTTGTGTCAGTTTACATACTGCTCATGAGATGCTGTATCTGTGGAGGCAGAAAAAAAGCATATAATAGTGAGACTGGACCTCACAATGCCTTTTCTGAATCCATAGAAGAAAATGAGTCCACTCATAGCACAGAATAAGATCAAATTTAAAAGTCTGGAAACATCTGCTAAGACATCTAAAACACTTACAGATTATACTTCCAGATATTCCTGACAATCTGATGCCATTTACGAATATTAAACACTTTGATGATATTGTTATTCTATTGTTATTAAATGAGTTATGTGTAAAAATAACACTTGCTGAGGACAAGGGGTATTGTGAAGTGCTAGAGCAGTCCTAAAGGAAAGATAAAGATCAATGAAGTATGTTGTATGTGAATAAAATGAAGGCTCATAAGTTTTAATATATATATATATATATATATATATATATATATATTCTGAATCCTAAGCAAATAGTAGTAGCAGATGCATGCTATAGAAAGATCACAGTCTACTTTTCAGACTTCCCACATGCATTATCATTAATTGTAACAATTAAAGAACTGAGTAGCGAATAAATGCTAGCTATGATTACACATCAAACTCCATGGCAACAGTTTTCTCTTACTATCACACTTAATTCTTAAAGCATCTCCACAAATTCAAAAATAAGGCAGAAAACCCCAAAGTCATTAAAAAATGAATTCAGTGGCTTGCTATTCTCATCTGATGATCTAAAAGTTAAGTTTTTATTCATGTTTATCTATTTGTTTGTTTATTTATTTATTTATCAATTTTACCAGTGCCATTTGACTCTGGCAGAGAAAAGTGTCTGATATTCATCATTTCTTGGCAGGGACAACATAGATATTGACTATGGGTTAGTCTACATTGTTCAGAGTGTCTTTTTGAAAGCACAATGAGAGTGTAGAGAAGTGGGTTTACTCTATATATTGTGTTCTAATGTGAACCAAATTGAGTATAGAGCCTCTTTTACTTGCATGGATTACAGTTGTAAGTAAGTTTATAGCAAGACAGAGCCCTATGCTTTGTTTCCAGATTATTATGAGTGGGCATTTTCAGGGTGATGAGAGCTGGTTATACTGTGGATTCTAGGTGATGGGATGTCCACAAGGTCTGTGGTCATTTTTCTCACCAATGTTTCATTCACAGAAGTACCATATAAGAAAAGACATTTATTTACTTATTTTATATATTTTTTTTGGTTTTTTCGAGTCAGGGTTTCTGTGTGTAGTTTTGCGCCTTTCCTGGAGCTCACTTGGTAGCCCAGGCTGGCCTCGAACTCACAGAGATCCGCCTGGCTCTGCCTCCCGAGTGCTGGGAGAAAAGACATTTAAATCTTTGTCTGACAAAAGGATGAAAAAAGGGTAAAGTAACCAAACTGTATTATCTGCAGACATAGTAATGTTCTGATGAAACCTGTTCTTGGCACAAATAATAAATGATAATTTTTAAAGAATGTCTGGTTGATAAAAATACAGAATGCGCTGGGTGGTGGTGGCACACGCCTTTAATCCCAGCACTCATGAGGCAGAGGCAGAGGCAGGTGGATCTCTGTGAGTTCAAGGCCAGCCTGGGCTACAGAGTGAGTTCCAGGACAGGCTCCAAAGCTACACAGAGAAACTCTGTCTCGAAAAACCAAAATAAATAAATAAATAAATAAATAAATAAATAAATAAATAAATAAACAAAAACCAAAAACCAAAAACCAAAACAAACAAACAAACAAACAAAAACAGAATGCATTCATTCTGGACAAATTCCTATCATATAGATGGGACTCCTGGGAGATGAGAAAAAAACAAAATCATATATGGTGTACAAAATGATTCTGTAACTGCCCCTTTAGCCCAAAAAGTTATCTGCATTTTTAGATCACAGAGTGCAATGTCCTGTTTTAAGGACTTGATAAATAGAAAACATTCATTCATTTGCGCAGCCTTCAGATAAGATTGACTATATTCAGGGTAATTGATAATGACCTCTAAGATTAAAGGATCAGTGCAGCCCAGCATACTTCCTCCAACTGTGAAATCATAATACATTATCAATGTATCCTGGATTATAAAGGCATCTCCAGCAGCAATTCATTGCAATAGACAAAACAATAAATAATATATAAATAATCATTTCTTAGTAATATTCAGAAAATAAACACAGTCTAAAACAATATTGTTGTATTCAAAGGAAAAAAAGAAATTTGAGTAAAGACTAATGTAGCTTTCAAAGTATTTCTTAAACTGATTTATTATCTCTGAGATGCATAGGCACTGAAGTATTTGTGGATGTTTCAAAATGACCTGCTTTTCATGAACATCAGACTTTTGATCTATCTGCAGAAAAAAAAATGGATTGATAGCTGCTATCAAATTTGATAGCGGATTCTGGATATAAAAAAAGTTTTCACGCTGTAAAATTTTAGCTGTCTGTCACTTACATTATATTATGTCACATCTCACAGTGACATATCGCCATGTAATGCAATGTAGATCACATACTAGACAACGGCAATTCATAACTTCCTGAACAGGAGAGTTGTTTCTTACCAAAAGGCTTCCCAGGGAAAGTGAAGGAATTCCTTCACTGAGGTCACCACAGCATTTATGCCACTGGCCTACCCATGCTGCCTACCTGACTCTGTATTTACTGAATCAGACTTCCATTTAAAATCAACCTTCCTCTGCTTTTTTCTGACTGTGATGGAGCTATCAATCAAGGCACTCCAGCGGACAGAGAGGACTTAGAAGCAAAGGGCTGCTGTTAGCTAAACGATGAGTGTGAATTAAAGGCAGGTTCACTTTAGCAAAACTACAGACTTATGGACTAAAAAGATTGACGACGAGATGATGTACCTCTGAAACTAAGACAGGGGCACATCATAAGTTTTCAGGGGAATTACAGGGTGATTTTTAGTATCTTCTTTTCCACAGGCAGGTTACATACAGAGAACAACTATCATAATGGAATAGCAGATCTGAGAACATTTCACCACTGTAAATACAGAGAACTGCTCAGTCAGATCAATTGTCCATAATCTAGGCCAAACGTAACCACAGTTTGAAGAACTGATGCAGAATATATGATAGACAAGTCCTCTCATTCCATAAGTCGAGTCATGAGATCTATGTAGGCATTCTCATCTGAAAGCTAGCATTTGTGTTCTCTAGTGAAGCAAGCATATGACAGAAGTAGTGGGTTAGGAAAGACCACATCATGAAACATCCTTCTAGCACATGGCAGTGATCATTAGATAAGCCATTTAAACCTTGCATATTTTTAGTTCTTGAGCCCATTTTTATTTATGGTGTAGACAATATAAATGGGAATTCTTTCACTTGCACGTCATTTAGTTTAGTAAATTCATTGGTCTCTCTAGGTCCTTTGAGGGAAGCTCTTTTGAATGAAACTGCATTAAATGCTTTCTCTTACTCTTCTTCAGTCACAGTGACCATTTATTGAGGTCATTGAAAATCGTTTGTTTTGATTTTTATCATGCTGTAAACATTTGTATCGTTTCTCACTATCAATCTGTGGTTTCTGATTTGAGTCTCTGACTTGTCTTCCCACAATGAACTGTGACTTGGAACACATAAGCCAAATAAGCCTTCTTCCCCAAGATGATTTTGGTCACAGTGTTTCCTCACAGCAATAGAAAATCTAACTAAGACAGTAGTTCCTAAGTAGTTTATATTCTTTGTTCTTGGAAATTCTGATGCCATATTATCCCTTTAAATAAAACCTACTTAATCGTTGAAATCACAGTATATAGAGATAAATATGGAAGACTTCCAAGTAGAGATTCCTGAGCTATTGTGATTTTTTTCAAACATATTACTAGCATAAGCCACTACCGGTTTTCCCTGAGACAAGGTCTCACCAACTTGCAATTAGGTTCCATGTGGATTATTGTTAAGCAAGTTCTAAGATTATTATCAGTGTATACTTATTGTACAAATGAAGTATTTCACTGTGAAACTTAGGTGTGTGGATGTGTGTGTCATGTAATTTGCCTGTATTCAAATTCCTATTGTTTGCTCTTTTGGCTTCTCCCTTTAGTCTACTTCTTCCCAGATAATTAGTTCTACCTCTACAATCATTTCACATACACACAAATATATATTTGTGTATATATTGATGTATATGCATGCATATAAAACTAAATGAAACACAAACATGTCATTTTCAAGGAAAATATTTGGGACAAGAAATCAGATATTAAGTAAATAAATCAGACACCTTAAGAACACCTCTACCCTCTATAAACAGCAATGTTCTCTTGATAATCAAAGGCCCCAATAAATGAAGTTCCCGGATGCTAAAACTCCAAGTTATGTGCTAAAAACTATGACTCAATAAATAATTCAATGATCCATTTCAATGAGAACCTTGCATAGCTAAGATTTGAATTTTGTGATCTCTGATTTCAATTAATATTGGACATCATACATTTAGGTTTGGGCCTGGAGTTTAGTATGCATGATCTCGGTTCAAACAACAGTAATGACACCAAAGAGTACTTTTTATGGAAATAAACAAGTAATTCCTTGCTAATCATACATCAGTTATTTTCAAAGATATTCTATAAAGGAACTAAGCAATTGATTAATACAATAAAATCAATGATTCCCTTTGAAAATGTCTTTCTTTTAACTTACAATGTGTCTACACTTTATGTCGCTCAGTGTGTTGATCTCGATTACATCATCTCCACTAGTAATTTTAGTATGATTAAGTTCTTGTAATTTTCTTTCAGTTCTGTTTATAAATAAGTACATAGTTCTTGATTTTATTCATTGAAATATTGAAAATTCTAGTTTTTTCTTTTATTTCCTCTTGTTTTAACATCCCTATGCTAGTTGTATTTTGTCTACTTGACACAAACCTAGAAATATATGGAAAGGAGGAACCTAAATTAATAGTTGGGTACTAAGATTGCCTTCTAGGAAACGCTGTGCTGACGTTTATTCTTGATTTGTGATTTATATGGAAGATCCTAGCCCATTGAATGTGATGGCACCCCTGTAAGGATTTAACCTGGGTATACAA
>CABHPQ010128366.1:0-13922 GCA_902168405.1 Peromyscus aztecus | reverse complement strand
TCCACCCTAACACAAAAGAATATACCTTCTTTTCAGCACCCCACAGACCTTCTCCAAAATTGACCACATGCTTGGTCACAAAGCATATCTCAAAAGAAACAAAAAAATTGAAATAACCTCCTGTACCTTATTGGACCACGATGGCTTACAGTTAAATTTCAACAACAACAAAAATTACAGAAAGCCTACAATCTCATGGAAACTGAATAATGCCCAATGAAATCACCAATGGGTCAAGGAGGAAATAGAAAGAAATTAAAGATTTCCTAGAATTCAATGAAAATGAATGTACAACATACCCAAACTTATGGGACACCATGAAAGCAGTGCTAAGAGGAAAATTCATAGCTCTAAATGACAGCCTACAGAATGGGAAAAGGTCTTCACCAACCCCACATCTGACAGAGTGCTGATCTCCAAAATATATAAAGAACTCAAAAAGCTAGACTTCTCCTTTGTCTGGCCATCCATGTGTACCTCCTACTGTCTTTCCACGTTAGCTAGCCTTTCTGGAGATGTGGGTTGCAGTCTGGCCATCCCTTCCCTCACATCTAGTATCCACTTATGAGTGAGTACATACCATCTTTGTCCTTGTGAGTCTGGGTTACCTCACTCAAGATGATATTTTCTAGTTCATTCCATTTGCCTGCAAATTTCATGATATCGTTTTTTACTGCTCGGTAGTATTCCATTGTGTATATGTGCCACATTTTCTTTATCCATTCTTCACTTGAGGGGCATTTAGGTTTTTTTCAGATTCTTGTTATTACAAATAATGCTGATATGGATAAAGTTGACCATGTGTCCTTGTGGTAAGATTGAGCATTCCTTGGGTATATGCCCAAGACTGATATAGCTGGGTCTTGAGGAAGACTTATTCCCAATTTTCTGAGAAACCACCATACTGATTTCCAGAGTGGCTGTACAAGTTTCATTGCCACCAACAGTGGAGGAGGGTTCCCCTTTCTCCACATCCTCTCCAACATAAGCTGTCTTCAGTGTTTTTGATCTAAGCCATTCTGATGGGTGTAAGGTGGTATCTCAGAGTTGTTTTGATTTGCATTTCCCTGATGATTAGGGATGTTGAGCAATTCCTTAAATGTCTTTCAGCCATTTGAGATTCTTCTGTTGAGAATTCTCTGTTAAGCTCTGTAGCCCATTTTTTTTTTATTGGATTGTTCATTATTTTGAAGCTTTTTGAGTTCTTTATATATTTTGAAGATCAGCCCTCTGTCAGATGTGGGGTTAGTGAAGATCTTTTCCCATTCTGTAGGCTGTCATTTTTGTCTTATTGACCATGTCCTTTGCCCTACAAAAGCGTCTGAGTTTCAGGCGGTCCCATTTATTAATTTTTGCTCTCAGTGTCTATGCTACTGTTGTTATATTTAGGAAGTAGTCTCCTGTGCCAATGCATTCAAGACTGCTTCCTACTTTCTATTCTCTCAATTTCAGTGTAACTGGATTTATGTTGCAGTCTTTGATCCACTTGGACTTGAGTTTTGTGCACGGTGACAGTTATGGATCTATTTACAGTCTTCTGCATGTTGATATCCAGTTATGCCAGCACCATTTGTTGAAGATGCTTTCTTTAATCCATGATACAGTTTTGTCTTCTTTGTCAAAAATCATATGTTCATAGGTATGTAGATTAATGTCAGGGTCTTCAATTTGATTCCATTGGTCCACATGTCAGTTTTTATGCCAGTACCAAGCTGTTTTCATTACTGTAGCTCTATAGTAATGCTTGAGATCAGGGATCATGATGCCTACAGAGGTTGCTTTATTATACAAGATTATTTTGGCTATCCTAGGTTTTTTTGTTTTTCCATGTAAAGTTAAGTATTTTTCTTTCCAAGTCTGTGAAGAATTATGTTGGGATTTTGACAGGGATTACATTGAATCTGTAGATTGCTTTTGATAAGATTGCCATTTTAACTATGTTAATTTTACCTATCCATGATCATGGGAGATCTTTCCATTTTCTGAGATCTTCAATTTCTTTCTTCAGAGACTTAAAGTTCTTATCATACAGGTCTTTCACTTGCTTAGTTAGAGTTACTCCAAGGTATTCAATATTATTTGTAGCTATTGTAAAAGGTGATGTTTCTCTGATTTCTCTCTCAGCCCATTTATTATTTGTATATAGGAGGGCTACTGATTTTTTTAGTTAATCTTGTATCCTGCCACCTTACTGAAGGAGTTTATCAGCTGTAGGGGTTCCCTGATAGAATTTTTGGGGTCACTTATGTATATTATCATATCGTCTGCAAAAAAAGGAAAATTTGACTTCTTTCCAATTTGAATCCTCTTGATCTCCTTTTGTTGTCTTATTGCTCTAGCTAGAACTTCAAGTACTAAGTTGAATAAGTATGGGGAGAGTGGACAGCTTTGTCTTGTTCCTGATTTTAGTGGAATCACTTTGAGTTTCTCTTCATTTAATTTGATGTTGGCTTTCAGCTTGCTGTAAATTGCCTTTATTATGTTTAGGTATGTTCCTTGTATTCCTGATCTCTCTAGAACCTTTATCATGAAGGGATGTTGGATTTTGTCAAGGGCTTTTTCAGCATCCAATGAGATGATCATGTGGTTTTTTCTTTCAGTTTGTTTATATGGTGTATTATATTGACAGGTTTTTGTATGTTGAACCATCCTTGCACACCTGGGATGAAGCCTAGTCATGGTTATGGTGGATAATTTGTCTCAGGGAGCAGTTCTTAGTCTACTTGGCGCTAGTTGGCTCTGTCTCAGGGAGTAGCTGCAGTCTTGGCATGTGGTTGATGGTGGTAGTCTAACCTATCTGCAGGATGTCTGCCTGTTAACTTGCCTGAAACTGGGACTCTTAGTCCAATCAGGTTCTTGTGGCTCTGTCTCAGGAAACAGTTGCAGTCTTGGAGGGTGGGTGGGATTTGGGGGAAATGGGGCTTGGGTTACAGAATCTGATGGGGAATGGTGGTAGTCTAACCTATCTGCAGGAGGTCTGCTTGCCAACTGGCCTGAAACTGGGACTGCAAAGGGTGATGGTGTAGGGGTGCAGGGTTGTGCCCCTGGTCCCAAAGCCTAGGGGCTGTGGTGTTCCAGTATTAGGATAAAGACTCACATCTTAGTCCAGTCAGGTGCTGGCAGACTCTGTCTCAGGGAACAGTTGCAGTCTTGGAGGGTGGGTGGGTTCTTACAGTTTCTTTCCGGGTATTGAAGCTACACCAGGGTTGAAGTTAACCCTTTACTTCTTGAAGATCAAGACTTCTTGAAGATATTTTCCTTAGGGAGCAATTGGTCTTGCAAGAACCTCTAGTTCTTTTAGCCTTTCTTCTATAAGCTGACCCATCTAGGTGAGAATATGTCAAAGGCCTTTCTGGATCATGGCTTTGCTTGCAATCACGGAGGGAAAGTCTCCTCTATCTTGCACGTCATCTTTGTAGACTGGACACTGGTTAGAGTCTACCTAGTAGGGTCTCCCTCCATGACTTCCCTGAATTAGGGGGTAGGTGACATGCCAAGACTACAGGATATTTTATGAGATTCTGCTGTGGGATGGTCTGTATGTCAAATTGCTCTGATTGGTCAATAAATAAAACATTGATTGGCCACTGGCCAGGCAGGAAGTATAGGTGGGACTAACAGAGAGGAGAACTAAGAAAACAGGAAGGCAGAGGGAGACACTGCCAGCCACCGCCATGACAAGCAGCATGTGAAGATGCTGGTAAGCCATGAGCCATGTGGCAAGGAATAGATTTATAGAAATGGACTAATTTAAGATATAAGAACAGTTAGTAAGAAGCCTGCCATGGCCATACAGTTTGTAAGCAATTTAAGTCTCTGTGTTTACTTGGTTGGGTCTGAGCAGCTATAGGACTGGTGGGTGACAGAGATTTGTCCTGACTGTAGGCCAGGCAGGAATATTCCAGCTACAAGATGCTCCATGTTCCTCCAGGAGTTAGTTGACCTTAGAGGATCACCCCTCTTAATCCCACTGTTCACAGCAGTATAGGCTTGCCAGTACCCTTATTGAGAACCCAGGGAGGGCACTTCTATCAGTGTGGTATTTGTTAAATTATTGTTATTTTACATTAATGAATGTTTGCTTGAGTGTATGTCTGTGCACCACATGCATGCCTAGTACCCTGAGTGGCCAAAAGAGGACATTGAATCTCTGGAACTGGAACCACAGATGGCTGTGAGCCATCACATAGGTCCTCTGAACTGAATCTTGGTCTTCTGTAAGAAAAACAACTCTCTTAACTGCTCAGCCATATCTCCAGCCAAGTCTGGTATTGTTCTCTCCTTCATAATATTTATATAGAGCTGGGGCAGAAGCTAACACTTTTTAATACACACTGACTGGATGGCTGTTTTGTTCCTTTAAAGCAGAACTTGAAAAACTTACCATGGGTGGATCATTACTTTCAGAGAACTCCAATGACTTCAGTGTGTTGAATTTTGAGCTCAGAAAGTCAAGATCACTGGTGCCATATCAACATCTCATCTTTCACATTCAATTCATGCTGTACTTCCTCTTTGTAAGGATTTCCAGCTTTCTAACTGATGCTGGGGAAACAATCTCCATCTTAATCTTTATACACAAATCCTTCTTTGCTAAAATATTTCCTTTCTTACACTTACATCATTATCTTTTTCCTATGTCTTTTTCATTTCATATCCTTCCTTCACATGATAAAACATGATAAAATTAGCAAGTTAAATAAAAAATAAAGCTTAATCCAAGACAGCATATATAGCATACTGAAATAAATTAATATTCCTAGAATGCACAATATAAAATTGAAAAGCTTTAGAGGTTTCCCAGCAGACATCAATACAACAATGTCAGATAGCAATATTTTCTGCCTTGTATAGTCCAGGAAATATTCTCACATAGGCACAGGAACTCATTGTGTATGTTGGAAAGAAGACATGAGTTGAGTCCAGGATGACAGGCTAGACACAAATCACATGAGAATCGCCAAGATTTCTTATGCATCATCAAAAGAATTACACACACACACACACACACACACACACACACACGCACACGCGCACGCGCAAACACAGAGAGAGAGAGAGAGAGAGAGAGAGAGAGAGAGAGACCTATACATAATCCTTATGTAGCCAACAGATGAACGGACACCATACAGTTCATTTTATCTTCAGGATTTAGATTTTAGGGTGTAGATGTGCTCTTCCTTGTCTGATCATGGTTGCTGCTGCTGAGAGAATCTTATAGCAGCATATAGTATATTGGAGGTGAGATAGATTTATCAATCATTCCTTATTTTTTATTAGTTGCAGTTTATTTTTTCAGGTTTGACATTCTGGCTGTATTTTTTGTCTGTTTTTGTAAATAAACTTTTATTCATTTTACAAACCAATCACAGATCCTCCTCTTCCCTCCTCTCAGTCCTCCAGCATTCTCTCACCCACCCATCCACAATTCCCTCTTACAAAAACGTGAGTCCTCCCATGGAAACTCAGCAGAGCTAGGTCCATTCAATGTAGGCAGGTCAAAGCCCCTCCCCCTGCCTCAAGGCTGTATTACATCATTCCTAAATATACAATGAAGATATTGATCTAAATAGATGACAGTTGGTCTAACGAGAAAATGATTATTCTGTGGGTCACCCTCAATTCCCAAAAGATTCACCAATAATTCAAAACTGTAACATTAAGAAATATAAAGTGTGCTGAAATCAGACCATAGAATATACTATCAGGAGGAAGAGAGAATAATCAGGGAAAGATGAAGTCCTATAAGACTTCAAAGGAAACTAGGGTCTTCATTTTGATTTTCAGTGATGAAGTGTAAAAACTCACGTCATAAATCCCAGATATGAAGCTTCCACATCTTTAACTGATATTTATACCCACAGGAACATTTCCTTAGGGAAAATTAAAGAACATTTATCTGGAAGAGTGAGAAGCAACCTTTCAATGCACAATACTCTCACTATTCAACATGGCAGCATTTCAGATCAATACATGGGAAACAAAGACACAAAAGACTTGGAGGACATATATTTATTTTTCAGGTACCTTATATGTGTCCAGGTTAAGCACAAATCTCTATTTTAAACTTTAAAATTTACATCTGTCCATTGACAACAATATGCCAATACATAAGGTTTTTAGCTTTGTTTGCATGAGATAACATTTGTACAAACTCTTCACATGACAAGCTAGTCATGTGTGCACAGTCCCACTGGTAAAGGAAAGATTATCAAGTAAATGGACCCATTGAGGTACATGGAATACTCTAATCCATAAAGACTAACACATTGACTACATAAAATAAGTGTAAAGTTATGTCATAACTGGCTCTTCCTTCTTTCCTTCCTTCCTTCCCTCCTTCCTTCCTTCCTTCCTTCTTCCTTCCTTCTCTTCTTTCTATGTTCTACTTTAGGGTTGGAGGTGGCTAGAGAGTTATGAGACTAAGTCTCTGTATCAGAGATTGTCCAATATCTCATTCTATAGCTCTGAGATATATTAATTATATTGCAATTCTCCTGGCTTAACATCCCCTGTGCTGGGATGCCTGTAGTGAGTCACAATGCCCCTTTTGTAAAGACGGATTTTTCAAACCATTATTATAGAGTGTGTATGACTGTTGGTAAAGCTGTTTTCTGTGTTTGGCCTTTTGACTGTGGTTTTCAGCAGTTGAAGAGCACAGAGCAAGGATCCTTAGGATCCCTAAAGATCAACAAGAAGGGAGAAATAGTGGGGAAGCCTGCAGTCAAAGCTCCACCTACATGCCTCAACAAGAGACCCCAGTCTGGTAAAATAGTGTGAAAGATGATACAAATAAAATTTAGGAGGTACAGGGCAACAAAAGTGACCACCACTATCAGGACTGTTTGGGTTGCTCTGGTCTCAGCATGGCCTCTGCGGTTCTGATTGGGAGTGAGGATGTGCTGTATTCGCTGGTGATGCCTATGGAGTAGAAGCACCATGGAGACACTGGTCCAGACCATCATGCTGATGAATGTGGCATCATGGGCCAAATGCAAGAAGATGATGCCTACACTGAATCCAGATGTGGAACAGAGAAACTTGCTTTGATTGTTAGTGTCATTGACTCTGCTCTGAGGACCACTGACTTTGATTAGAATGTAGACATTATTTAAGACACCAAACAACCAACAACTGTAACAAGAATAACTCAGGACGTCAGGGGTTCTTCCTCGAAGCATCAGCCTACCCCAGTGACCAGGAACAAGAGTGACAAACTGATGGATGCTCAGGGCACAGGTGGAGCACATGTTTGTGCTTCGAGCCACCAGGCGAATGAAGAATACAATTTTGCATTGCAGGTTAGTTGGAGGTTTCCTTGGAACAAAAACCATGATGTTGTTTGGAAATGCAGTGGCCAGGAGAGTAAAGGCATTGGTCAGAGCCAAATTGGTGACAATAACCTGGGTGGCTCTCAGTCGATAGCCAATAAAGATGGGAGAGAAATTATGAACCAACAGAAGAATGTTGGGCAGAGTCCCAATCCCAACCATTAAAAGCAGGAGCATCTGGAGAGCCAGTTCCTCAGTGGTTTTTAGAGCTTTACTCTGAGGTGACATGGGGAGGACTTCTGTGCAAACAGGAGTGATGACCAGGAGGAACACTGCTTCCTTCAAAACACTTCTCAATCGTCTGAGCATTAGGATGATTTGAATCTTATGGCTTCTATGAAAAGAGACACTATTGTATCACTGTACAGGAGCTGGTCCTGGAGAACACTGCATAGACAACTCAGACTATTATTTTGTACTTCATGTACTTTCCTTCACCTCATGATGTAAGTGTATTCGTGATACAGCTATATCTTTCTTGGTTAACATGACATTCATGAAAACACAGTAGGGCATATGAATATATGAACAATGAACATAGGAACACAGTTTTCCATCCTTTCAATGCAGCATCTTCCCTCTTAACAAAATGATTTCTTCATCCCAAGGAAATGACTGTTTCATAGATTAACACTTATTTGAAAATGACATTTAAGGTATCAATTCTGTATAGGATGGCTGATTTTTAGCTGATGGATGGAGACTGACTGTTCCTCTGGAAAACAACGTATGAAGTAAGTTGCAGACTAAACAAGAGCATTCAAAGACATGTTTCAAGGGCATGAGTTTGAAAAGATTCTATGTGTGCAAATGGTTTAACTGTGATGGTGTATCAACATATTTTGAGTGTGGCTAAGGGAAGCTGGTGTTGACTCATCAGCCTCTCCAGCTTCTTCTTCCTCACAAAAATAGTTAAGATACAGAAAATTATGCAGAAATGAAATGCTTTGGTCGCTGGGGACCAAATGTGTTAAGAATTACAAATTGGAGGTTGGAGAGATGGGTCTTTACAAGACTCATGTTCAAATCCAGCACCCACATGGTGGTTGACATCCATCTGTAACATCAGTTCCCCAAGTTGAATGCCCTCTCATGGTTTTTGTGGCACTGCACCAATGTGGTGCCAGACATACAGGCAGTTAAAAACACTAGATGCATAAAGTAAAATTACTATATCTTGAAAAGGACAAGAATACAAATTTATAATTTTTAAAATCATATAAGCAAACTAAGTAGTAAAAAAAGAACCGATCTGCTTTTGAGAAAGTTTTATACAGATCATCATAGTGATAGAATACAAAATATTTCATAAAAGTAACTACCTTTCTGATGACAAATAATAACCTTGATTAACTCATATATGTCCTTATACACAGAAGCAGCCTTAAAAGTTCTATCACAAAACTCCTTTAGCAGATAAATACCTTTAGTGAAATGACTGGATACTAGATAAACTCAAATAAATCAGAAGCCTCCTATGTAAAAATGATAAACATGCTAAGAAAGAAATCAAGAAAACAACACCTTTCAAAATAGCCACAAATAATACAGTAACTTGGTGTAACTCTAACCAAGCAAGTGAAAGACCTATATGACAAGAACTTCAAATTTTTGAAGAAAGAAATTGGAGAATATATCAGAAGATAGAAAGATCTCATATGCTCATGGATTGGGAGGATTAACATGTAAAAAGGCCATCCTACCAAAAGCTATCTACAGAGTCAATGGAATCTCCATTAAAATTCCTACACAAGTCCTCACAGACCTCAAACAAACAATACTCGACTACATATGGAAAACCAAAAAACGCAGGAAAGTTAGAACAACAGTGTGCAATAAAAGAACTTCATGAGGTATCATCATGCCTGATTTCAAGCTCTACTACAAGAATATAGCAATAAAAACCACATGATACTGACAAAAAACAGAAAGTTGGATCAATGGATCAAAGACTCACATGTAAATCCACATACCTATGGACACCTGATATTTGACAAAGAAGCCAAAATTATACAGTGGAAAAAAGAAAGCATCTTCAACAAATGGTGATCATCTAAATGGATGTGAGAATGTAAAAGATTACAAATAGATCCATATCTATCATCCTACACAAAAATCAAGTTCAAGTAAGTCAAAGATCTGGTTTTTTTATTTAAGAATTTATTTATTAATTTTACCTACTAACCACAAATTCACCTTTATCTCTCCTCCTGCTCCCTCCAGGGATACCCCCCTTCAACCCACCCTCCATCCACTCCTCCAAAAGCCTGGTACATTCAGTTCAGACAGGACCAAGGCCCTCCCCCACTACATCAAGGCTGAATAAGGCATCCCACCATAGGTAATAGGCTCCAGATATCTAGCTCATGCACTGGGGATAGTGGATCAAAGATCTTAACATAAATCAACTTACACTGAACCTGATAGAAAATAAATGGAATAGCCTTGAACACCTTGGCACAGGAGATCAATTTCTGAATATAACAACAATAATGCAGACACCAAGATCTACAATTAATAAATGGAACCTCATGAAACTGAAAAGCTTCTGTGAGGCAAAGGACACTGTCAATAGAACAAAACAGCATTCTACAGAATGGGAAAAGATCTTCACCAACCCCACGAATGACAGTGGGCTGATTTCCAAAATATAAAGAACTCAACTTATAAATATATAGGGAAAAATCGAAAGGAACCAAAGCATTTCATTTATTCATCATTTTCTATATCTTAACTATTTTCATGAGGAAGCAGAAGCTGGAGATGCTGGAGATGCTGGTGAGTCAACACCAGCTTCCCTTAGACACACTCAAAATATGTTGATACACCATCACAGTCAAACCATTTGCACACACAGATTCTTTTGAAACTCATGCCCTTGACACATGTCTTTGAAGCTCTTGTTTAGTCTGCAACTTACTTCATACATAGTTTTCCAGAGGAACAGTCAGTCTCCATCCATCAGCTAAAAATCAGCCATCCTATATAGAGATGTCACATTAAATGTCATTTTCAGATAAGTGCTAAGCTGTGAAACAGACATTTCCTTGGGATGAAGAAATCATTGACATCATTAGGTAAAGAAGAGACAATAAAGCAACTATTCTAACCGTTCATGTTGACTTCAGAAGAGTTGCAGTAGGGAGAAGAGAAGGTTAAGCAGACATCTACAGTTACAAGAATCCCACCTGTCCAGTCACAGCAATTTTAGAGATGCTCACAGAGATGAAAGCAAGCTCCTAAGTATTTACTGAATCCACAGCTCTGACTTCTCCATTTGAATATCTTCTCTTTCCTGAGACAGATCCAAGGAAATGCTTACCTCTCCAATAACTCTGCAGAGCATTGTGCAGATGACTGAATGAACACAGATTACCAGTGCTCATAAAAGGACTTTTTATCTAGATAAACATCCCTCACAGAGTGTATTACATTGTTATTTGTGATGTCAGTGACAGTGTTTGCTGGAGACTTTGGGATACATCCAATGAAAGAAAAAAAGCATTGGTCCTCAGGGCAAATCACAATTTTTACCTTCTGCTTGTTCATGATAATGATAATGTTTATGACATTGTTGGATCCTAAGGAATAGTTATCAGAAGTTAGAGTAAGTTGTCCTTGTTTCCTTTGGGAGCATCTAACTTTTCAATTTGTGTTGTCATCAGGTGTGGAGAGTTGAACTCTAGAATAGATCAAGGGATTTGCTGAATGTATTTCCAAGGGATTCATTGTACAGTACTGTTTCATACTTGCAAAATCATGCTGACATGAAGTCCTTCAGGAAGATCATCAATGTCATCAGGAGTCTCGTATTTTCCCATTGGAGGCCCAACAAGTGTTGGGAAAGAGCAATAAACTTAGGGTAAGCCAGAACAGAGATGAGTCACACAGTGGCAGACAGCCCCATGGTAGGGAGTGGGGCTTGAGGAAATACTAAAGAATAAAAACCATTGTGGCAATCATGCTTAGAGCAGAGAAAGAAAAAAGGATAATTCAGAGCAGCATGTAAGAGCCTATGCTAGGGTGTGGGAATATGGGAAAGAAAAGTACAATGTTTCATCAGAGTGAATTTTTTTCCAAACCTCTTTTTCAGCATGGCTTAAGGTCAGCCCATCTTTCCAGAGGTGTTCCTTTCCTTTTGGTGCATAATGCCTTGGCCAGGTTATTGGCCTATATAACATGACTGTTTAGTTTCCAATATAAGGCCATAGGTTTTATTGTCTTAGGTAGGTTTCCAGGAAATATGGGACACTACAAAAAGACCAGATACAAAAATAATAGGAATAAGGAAGGAGAAGAAATACAGGCCAAAGACACAGAAAATATTTTTAATAGGATCATAGAAGAAACTGTCCCAAACCTAAATAAGGACATGCATATCAAGGTACAAGGAGCATAAGAATACCAAATGGACTAGACCAAAAAAGGAAGTCCCCTTGGTACATGATCATCAACACTAAATGTTCAGAACAATGAAAGAATGTTAAAAACTGCAAGGTAAAAAGATCAAGTTGGGATGGGGCTTTAAAAAGACCAAATAACATATAAAGGCAGACTGATCACAAGTAGCCCTATCTTCTCACTGGAGACTCTAAAGGCCAAAAGGCCTGGACAAACATGCTAAGATAATTGTGAATTTATGTGATGACTGTCTGTCATTCTTCGTTTATTTTTTCTGTCCTCAGTTCTTCCTGTATTGTTCCCCTTGGGGGAGGGAGAGATGTGAGACTGTATGTATGCCATTATCACCAGAATTTTAGGAGATCTCTTTATTGACACCACAGTAGAAAAAGAAATTGGGATTTTATTTCTGTGGTTCTTAATTTCATTAATAAAAGCCTTTAAGAAGCCATCAAATGGAAGCTGAAAGATGATTTGATTAGAGTTCAAAAGAAAAACATACCAGAACAGGCAATCTATAAATCTCAAAAGTTTCTGAAAGGAGGGCAGTTGAAAAGAGCCATGACCTTGAGTTAAGCCAGCATGGAATTGTTCACACAGTGGCAGACAGCCCCATGGTGGGGTGTGGGGCTTTAGTGATAGACTAAAGAATGCCAAGCAGTGGGGTAAACGTGCTTAGAGCAGAGACAGAAAGAAAAATTCAGAGCACCATGGTGTGCTCAGCAAGAGCCTTGCTAGAGGGAGGGAATCTGGGAAGGAAAAGTAGAGTATTTCAGCACAGGGATAACTTCTCTGAACCTCTCTTTAGCATGCCTTAAGGTGAGCCTACCTTCCTAGGGGGGTCCTTCCTCTTTGGAGCGTAATCTCCTGACAAGGTGATTGACCCATGTGACCTGTTGAATCTCCAGTCAGGACAGACATTCCACTGTCTTAGATACAATATTTTTCCTTTAATTAACTTCTATGTCACTCTAATATTTTCCCACTGAAAACATGAAAAACATACCAGAATGTTTTCTAAATGAATTCATTTAGAAGCAGATCCTAGGTCAGAAATCCCAACCATTTTTGGCATCTATGACATCTGGAGAGGAGAATGTTTCCAGGTGGCCCAAGGACATTCCTGGCTTCTAGACAGGATATTAAATGTTGGTTTTTCTTTAGTGTCTTTCCACTGAAAGTTCCATAACCAACATGTGCTCTCCCATCCTCATCTCTTCCCTCTGGAAAGGACATTTCATGTTTCTACGAAGCTGTATGAGCTGTAGTAGAATTGTCATTGGAGGCAGATTGTATCTGTCTTCTTAAAGCTGATGGAGAACATTTGGTAGGAGAGTTGAGGAACCCCTTCAGATGGACATGTCGAATAAATTACAGATGGACATCAGTAGTTGCTTGTGCCACAGGTGTCAGGGGGAGGGACGTCCCTGACTGGAGATGGAAAGAGAGGTGAGGTGAGGTAAAGTCAGGACCTTGACACATCCTAGGCAGGGAGGGAGGAGAAGTAAATACAAAAGATATTTTGAAGTGTTTTAGTCAAAGTCTTAGAATCTGGTGATGGGATCACTACAGAATCCATCCATTCGGCTCTTAAATAGTTTTCATTTGAACCCTATGGCAGAGACTATTTAGCTGAGAGGTCCTATGACCTCTCAACATCTGAGAATTCCCCTCTTTCCTCATGATTCAAGAAAATTCATTTTGTGTACGTTTTGGTTTGAATTAGAATGTCTGCCATAGGCTCGTCTCCCTGAAAACTTGGTCCACAGTTGGTGGAATTGTTAGGGAATGTATAGGAGGTCCTGACATGTTGGTGGAGCTGTGTCATTTGAGGTAGGCTTTGTGATTTCAAGAGACTTCTGCCATTCCAAGTGTGAATCACTTTGACATTTTGGTGTGGATGAAGATGTGAGTTCTCAGCTGCTCCTTTAATCTGCCATCACACATTCTAATCCTCTAAGACCATGAGCCAAATTAACTCTTTCTTTATCATTAGGATTGGTCATGGCATATCACAGCAATAGAAAAACAATGAAAATGACATATAAATGACTATGTAGCCTAGAGAGGAAGTAGAACCATATAACACTTTAGATGTGGATTCAGAAGATCTTTTTCTTCATTTCTCACTTGCTGCTACTCAGACCACACAAAAAGAATGTGTGGCATATTGAGAATCCTATGAGTGTA
>CABHPQ010128365.1:0-28003 GCA_902168405.1 Peromyscus aztecus | reverse complement strand
AAAAAAAAAAAGAGGAAACAAAGTTCTTTTGGATATTTGTTACTACAAACTGACACTCACAGAGGTGAAGCTTCAATCCTGCCACCTGTTTATTTGGGGCCTCTCCTTTCTTCTCCAGATTTCACAATCATCCCAGTTAAAGGGCCATAAACAAAAACCAGCAGAGAAAGAAAAATGACACATTACCTCTTTGAATTTCAAAATTATAATATGTTGACTAAAACCTAAATAGGCTCAAACTGTTTAAAAATATGAACTAGGAAAATGAGGTTATAAAAATAACCAAATATATTTGAGAAAGATCCACATTGAGTTTTGAAAAAACTTAATTGATAGTTTTAGATAACAGATTAAATACAGATGAAAAGACAATTCATGAACTGAACAGTACACCAGAGAAAATATCTGGAATGCAGCTAGAGACACAAAGATATAGGAAAATATAAATAGTCTGCAATTCTCAGAGAAAGTGGAATTTCAACACTCATTTAATGGAACTTCCAGTTCCAGGTAAAAAAGAAAATGCCAATAGCATTTGAAGAAATCGTAAAAAAAAAAAAAAAAAAAAAAAAAAAAAAAAAAAAAAAAAAAAAAACACCTAAAATTGTTTCTGCTGAGAAAGTTGTCAGTTTCTCACAGTTTCTTATTCCCTTAAAAACTGATGCCTAGCCTGGTGGCAGTGGTGCATACCTTTAATCCCAGCACTCAAGATGCAGAGGCAGGTGGATCTCCAAGTTGGAGGCCAGCCTGGTCTACAGAGTGAGTTCCAAGACAGCCAGGGTTACATAGAGAAACCCTGTCTCAAAAAATCAAAACAAAACAAAACAAAAAATCTGATGCCTAGACATGACAGAGAAGCTTTCATTGATTCTAGGCAGTATTGCTGTTTAAATAAGGCAAAGACAGAAGGACACATCAACTACATAACAGTGGTATTGACATAACAAACCAGATGGGAGAATTTCACAAGCTCCCACCCTTATATGAAGATCTACAGGCCATCAGTGGTTGCTGAGAGAATGAGAATCCATTTTCTCCAGACACGATCCCTCTGACAGGCTATCCAACCAAAGGGGCCCATCCTGAATTCATTCCACATGAACAACACTAAGTGGATTCAGTAGGTTGTGGAGTTTGTTAGTTTTGTTTGTGTATAACAATAAAAACTAAAGGAGAGACCATAAATTTCAGGAGGAGTGTCGGGGTGGGATTTGGAGGGGGAGGAAGGGGTAGAAATGATGTTAATATAGTACTCATGCCTGAAATTTTTTAAAAAAGTTAAAAATTTTAAATTAAAAAAGAAAAGAAACCAAAGAACATTTTTAGCATCTTTCCTATTTTAAAAGATTTCTTGCTCTTTTAGAAATGATGACTTAAAATTACCAAGTTGTGGGCTAAGGATGTAGCTCAATTGGTAGAGTGCTTGCCAAGCATGCATGGAGTCCTGGGATCCATGCCCAGCACTACAGAAAACCTAGTGTGGTGCCACATGCCTGTACCACAAGAACTAGGGACATAGAAACAGGAGGATCAGATGTTGTAGGTATTCCTCTGCTGCATAGAGAGTTTGAGGCCAGCATGGGATATGTGAGAACCTGCCTAACTAACTGAATAACCGACTAACTTAATAAATAAATAGAAAGAAAAATAATAATAATACATATGTTCCCATCTGACTTTTCCTGCTTTTATCTTTTGGTGTTCTTCAGTTTTGAAATGTATTTATATATATATATATATATATATATATATATATATATATATATAAATATATGAACATATATATATCTCTCTTTGTTGTCAGGTCTAGAAATTTAAGGTGTTTCCACCTTGCCTCTTTTTCGTCCCTTCCAGTGTGTGCTGACCTTTTGGTCTCAAATTGCATGTAGACTAAAACCATAGCTTTGACCCTTTAAAGCTTTCAGATTGTTCCTATAATCTTTATTTTATTTGTTATGCTGGAGAAATCCATTCCACTCAGCTAGTTCTAGGCTGATGTTTAAATCATCTACTCACAATAACTTAAAATTACATTTTTACTTCTAAAAATTATGGTTGATACATTTAAAGATTTGTAATCTCACATTTCCAATTTTTCTAAATTTACTAGTTTATAAATTCTTTTTAAATGCTGCATATTTATCATATTATTATTTAATAGGAGATATCTGATAATGGCAATATCTTTAGTTTTAGGGGCTGAAAATCTACTGCTGATTTTGTTCAAGTGCTTTCTTACTCTTGCATCTTTTTTCTTTACATTTAAAATACTTCCATTATGTGCCCAGATGTCACTGATTATAGCTCAGGAACATACTAACAGCCTAAATTATAGGGTTTTTTCCTCAAGAAAGGAGTCATCTCTTCCTGGGAGCAACAGATTATTCAGGGGTAAACAACTTCAGTATCAGATACAACTTCTGCATTCTGAGGTGGACCCATAGCTTGGTGTTCTTGTGTTGGGGCCTGAGAAACTATCCCAACTCTCACTGTTGTCTACTGCTTCCAGCTGCTCTGTAGTTTTGACCCACCGTGTGCCAAAACTCTCAGGTGCAGTCCTTTTATTTACAGTAGAGTCAATATATGCATCAAAAAGTAGTTTGTTGTAGTTAGTTCTAGATGTGATGCATCTGGTGGTCCTTCAACACACCATGCCAGCACATCTCACTTTTCTGGACCCTACTCAGAAATGGTTGCATTTCTTTCATTTGTCAAACAACACTAACCTGAACACTAACATCCCTTCTTCATGGTCTAGAGGGTCTTCATGAAGTGGAGACCATCTCAGAGCTGCCTCCTCTGAAGTCCCAGGACATCTCTAAGAAGGTATGTATTGGTATGGGTGTTGAGGTGGGGGAGCTCATGTACAGACTGAGACAGGTTTTCATTCATAGCCTTGTAGAACAGGCTGACGCTAACTCTTCTCATCTCCTGTGTTCACTCTACCATTTCATCATGGTTTTCTCTGCTGTTTCTCACACACTATTCTATGAATGTGCATTTGTGGTCATTAGTTTATCAAAGCATATCTCAAAGCTTTTAACAATTGGAAGAAGCCAAAACCTGACCATTGGCTGAGAGAAACAGAGATAAGGTTAAAATTAAGAGACGAAGAAGAAGATGAAGACAAAGAAGAAGAGAAGGAAGAGGAGACAGATGATGATGAGGAGGAGGAAGAGGAGAGAAAATCACTACCATTAAAAAAAGAATCTAACAAAATTGATCTGAACAGTGACTGTTTTGAATATAGCCCTGTATGTAAGGAAGTCTATTTCTGGTGCCCAACAGAATAGGAATATCCCAATCTTGTTCTTACTTTCAACCACACACTAGGTTTTTCACCAGGATATTTTGTAGAAAGGCAGCTTCACCCACATGAAGCTAACTGCCCACATTTTGTGGCAACATTTGAACTATATTTTTACTTCTCAAGAATGCAGCAGAGATGCACCTTTCTGTGTAGCCAAAATGTAGAATGATATTTATCCAAATGCAAGAAAACAATTATTTTCAGAAAAGAAGCTCTCCTCTTTAGAAACGAAGAAGAACCAGCAATTTTGGAATATGACATCATCCTTTTTAGACATAAAAGTTTCAAAAAGCATCATATTCCAATCCTGGACAGAAAATTGCATCTTCATCTTCATCTGTCTTCTAGTTACATTTCTGTTGCTATGATAAAACATCCTGGCAGAAAGGAACATAGGTGAGGAAAGGTTTTGTTGTTTGGGTTTTTGGGTTTTGGTTTTGGTTTTGTTTTGTTTTTTCTTTCCACTCCAAGTACAGTCCATCATTTCAGGGAAATCAAGGCAGGCACCTAGTCACATTGCATCCACAGCCAGGAGCAAAGAGATAACAAGCATCTATGCTTGCTTGCTTGCTATCAGCTAGCTTCCTGCTCTGTTATCCTATTCGGGACACCATGCTGTGGGGACAGTGCTGCCTGAAATGGTCTGGGTCTTCCTGAATCAATGAAAAATCAAGACAATAGCCCATAGACATGACCACAGGTCAACCCTATCTTGGTAGTTCATTAGACCTCTCTCTCCAGGTGACTCTAGGTTGCATCAAGTTGGCAGTTAAAACTAACCACCAGCACAGTCTCCATGTTTTTCTCCTCAAACAAAATGCTTCCATTTCTACAAAGTTGTTTTATTTACCCTTTTGTTTCTACTACCATACAATATTGAGTATGTGGTCGCACTCTATAGCCCTTTCTGAATGCATTAACCAGTGACTAAAGGTGTAAGTTCCCTTTAATTTGAATTTGTCAATTTTTGGTAAGGTAAATAATACTTAACTCCTAAAAATATCTATGAGAGGGAGAAACAGAGTGAACAAGAATGACAGACAATGGGGGAAAGAGAGAGAGAGAGGAGAGAGAGAAGGAGACAGAGAAAGGAGAGAGAGAGAGAGAGAGAGAGAGAGAGAGAGAGAGAGAGAGAGAGAGAATATGTGAATTCATGTGTATCCCCTTCCTTATGGGAACAACAGATTTGAATACTGATGAAGTGGAACCTCTGATCCTGTGTGTGCATCGACCTGGAGTAAGACAGAAATGCATAACAGACTCATGACCAAACAGAAATGGTCCAGTCTGTTGACACAGCATATATTCTGAGTCCAACCAGTAAGCAGCAGAAACTGACATGAATGAATAAGGTTCAAAGCAAATGAAACAGCCATCAAAGATGTTTCTCTTCCTGACCTAGTGGCTGCAGGCTTTTTGAGGTGCCCAGGAACAAGGGAAGGAGGAATCTGCATAAAATATTCTGAGCAGAGCTTGGGTACCTGGTTCCAGAGTAGATAAACAATTTGACAAACACCCAGGAAGAATGTCTCTAACCTTCATAAAACTGAAAGGACAGGCAAGAAATGAGATGGACGACACTGTCATGGAAATTACAGTCTCAGCGATTTGGAGACATTTCATTCTGCAAAGGAGCTGGCACACTGGAGGAGGGATAAACAGGAGGTTTGAAATCTGCCTGAAATGGCATGACGGATTTTTCTTGGGATATGGTATTAAATGAGGGTAAAGTTCTCTCCAGAAAATAATATCTCCTAAAGTTCAGCTCATCTTTCGAACAACTCAGAGGATTGACAGGAAATATTTAAGCAATTGCAAATGTCGGCTTCCTAGAAATCGTGACACTAAATAGTCTGGGGAAAGAAATTGCTCAGAAGACAAGACACATCAGTCTGTTAGTGAAATGAGAAACATACAGACCATGAAAGAGTATAATCACACATGAAGTCCTCTTGTGTGTGGAGCCCAGTTCTAGGCACTGTGAAAGAAGTTTTTCTTACCCTTGGAGGGTCTCTGGAGGGGACAGGATGAAGGTGAATACACATGAACCCCCAAATGCAGATTGACTCCTTAACAGCTGAGTGCAGAGCACTCCAAAGCAATCTGAATGCAAAGATGTCAGTCAGGGAAGGCATCCTAAAAATAGTGAGCTTTACATTCTGATGTTAAAAGCATATTTTAAAAAGTGTATTAAGCACTTGATGTTTTAATTTTGAGGAATAAATTTTACTATATATGATACATTTTGCATATTTCTTACATGATTTAATTTGTACTTCAAGACCGTTTTTAAGTTTCTATTCATAGACAATGGGTATTTCATCACAGAATCACAGTCTAATGGTTCATTTTATGTGTCAGACTGACTAGGTCTTCTCAGGCCCAGACAGCTAGACAAACATTTTTTTCTGGGTGTGTCTGTAAAGGTAGTTCCAAGAGCGATTAGCATTTAAATTGGTGGATAAATGGGATAGGTATTCATCCAACCCTTTGAGAGCCTAAATGGGAGAGGGGGGAGTAAAGAAAGCCGAGGTTGGTTGAATTGAGTGCCTGACTGTAGAGCTGGGTTATCCATCTTCTTCTGTCCTGGGTACTTCTAGTTCACCAGCTGTCAGACCTAGGCTGGAAGCCACATCATACATAGATGTCCTGTCTCTCAAATCTCTGACTGCCAGCATCACTGATTTTCCCAGGTATTCAGCCACAGACAGACA
The DNA here is from genome assembly GCA_902168405.1 of Peromyscus aztecus. Lineage (NCBI taxonomy): Eukaryota > Metazoa > Chordata > Mammalia > Rodentia > Cricetidae > Peromyscus > Peromyscus aztecus. Next base: position 21,979 of record CABHPQ010128365.1, on the reverse strand, counting down.
ATCATGGAACTTCTCGGCCTCTGTTTTCACGACACCAATCCTAGTTGCTTCTTATACTTTTTCAAGTATATCAGTGTGTTAAAGAAATTTGTGCAGTGGAATGAGCTTGGCACAATGAGGGTATACATTTAAAGAAAGACCACAGAATCCTCTTCAAACAAATGAACAGTGGGGGGATGTGTCTAGAGTTCCTCTAACAAAGCTGAATCCTGAAACCAACATCCTAAAGACAGTAAGAGTAACACTGAACTGAGTCCCCACTTCCTCCATTCTTCTCAGGAAGTGGTGCTGATGAAGAGGATAGTACTGAACCTTCAAGGAGAAGCCAAGTATCTTCATCTTAGAGAAAAGGAAACACACGGAAACCTCTGTGATCCACTTCATAGCTATTTCCTCCCCTCGCCCCCATCCATACCACTGTATAGAAAGAAATATCAGAAGCAAAACTTTCAACTGAGTGTCTTCCTGCCAATGAATTGTGATACAGACACAGTAAGCAGAGAAGTTGTTAATTTATGTTCACACCAACGTGTCACATTAGCCCGAGAAGCAATATTCCTAATTCTGTTAGTGTGAATGAAAGCTATGGGGGAGGAGATAAGCAGTTAGCCAAAAGAAATCAGAGAATACTTCTCTGGCCCACATTACATCTTTGCCTCCTTCTGGGAGAATAGTGTTTCCTTTAAAACCACAGAAGCTGGATATGGTGGTGTATACCTGTCATCCCAGTACTCAGGAGGCTGAGATGGGAAAATCTGAAGTTCAAAGCCAGCCTTGGTAACATGAGTTTGAGGCCTATGTTGGTTGCATCAGACTCTCTCTCTTGAAAATCAATCAAAAACCTTTGGAGTCAGATGGGATTAGAAAATCTGAACATAATTGAGAGAAACTCAATGGTGAAGAGCATGAATTCTAAAGTCAGTATTCTTTCACATCTTGGATCCATTATTTCCTTAAGGAAGGTTGAGTAACCTCTCTATATATCTTATTCCTTATCTATAAAATGAGACAATAATGGAAATAATGTTCATATATTTTTCTAGATCCAGAGGTAAAATTCAGAGGATTGTCAACCTTACATACAGACTTCCATAAAGTTAAAGAGGGAAGAACACACACTTAACTCATTTTATAGTATCTGAACTACTCTAATGCTAAAAAAGTACAAGAATATTACAAAATAGAGGAGCACTAGATAGATTAATAGTCATTATAAACATATATAAAAATCTTCAAATACATTTTATCATGTAGAGGTCAACATTGTGAAGAGAGTCCATCACTATCAAGTTGGATTTAATACAGGAATCTAATAAAATATTTCAAACTAAAAAACTTTAACACTTCATCTTCATAAATTAAGAAAGAAAAAATAGTGAAAAGATGATCCTGATAAGTGGAGAAAAATATATTTGACTGTGGTGGTATTGTGTTCCCCAAAATATTGTGCACCCTAATCTGGGTTCAGAGACAGAACGGTCACTAAATACAAAGGCTAGAAAATGGTGGCACTCACACCTTTAATCCTAGCATTCCAGAGGTAGAAATCCTTCTGGATCTCTGTGAGTTCAAGGCCACATTGGAAACAGCCAGGCATGGTGACACATGCCTTTAATCCAAGAAGTGAGCCTTTAATCCCAGGGAGTGATGGCAAAAACAGAAAGATATATAAGGCGTGAAGACCAGAGACTAGAAGCTTTTAGCTGGTTAAGGTTTCAGGCTCTGGAGCAGCAGTTCAGCTGAGATTCATTCTGGATGAGGACTCAGAGGCGTCCAGTCTGAGGAAACAGGATCAGCTGAGGAACTGGCAAGGTGAGGTAGCTGTGGCTTGATCTGTCTCTCTGACCTTCCAGTGTTCACCCCAATAACTGGCCTCAGGTTTGATTTTATTAATAAGAACTTTTAAGATTCCTGCTACATTTGACAAAATTCAACATGTGTTTTTGACAAACTCATTCAGCACACTAAGACAAGAAGGAAACTTGCTCAACCTCATGAAGACATCTATAAAACTCCACGGCTAACAGACAATGGTGAAGGACCAAATGCATTTCTCCTCAGGTCAGGTAAATGATGAAGATATCTGGCTTCACATATCTACTCAACGCTGAAGTTTTAGGTACTAACCAATGCAATAAAGCAAGCAAACATAAATAAATATGTAAGTAAATAAATAGATAAGCAAGCAAATAACACCATATTAGGAAGAACTCTTTATTCCCATGCAGAATGAACTTTAGTAGGATAAAATCCAATGCAATCTATTAAGAAACTACTATAATTAATGAAACAGAGAAGGTGGTAGTTTTTCAAATCAATATGAAAAAAATTCAGTTGTGTTTCTAAATACCAGAAATAGAAAGTCAGAAATTAAATAATAAAATATTAATTTCAAAAGCACCAAGACTTAGAAAGGTATATCTGAGAAAACAGTCAGAAGTCATATGCTAACAAATAGTGAGGAGAATAATTAAACGAAGACTTAAATAAATAGAAACATATTGTGTTCATAAGCTGAAAAACTCAGTATGGTTAAGATTTTGCTTTTCTGCAAATTAACCCACATAGGTTTAAAAATCAACCAAAATGGATGATGAGCGCATATGCAAAACCCTCATTACCATTCTCTGGAAGATGATATAGAAGAACATTTATGAATATTGAGACGGGTAAAAATTAATTTACTACAGCTTCTGAATCACATCCAGGAAAGAACAAGCTGATTAATTGGTGCTGTATATTAATCCCTATGTACTGCAAAAGGAAGCTTCTCTGATGAGGGGTAAAAGATACACTAATACGGGTATAATGGATGTCATGAGGTGATTACTTAATATTACATGCATTGAACAGAATAATAGTAGTAGGTTCTCCCCTAGGGCCTATGACCTCACAAGCCACAGGTAGTTGGCCCCAGTAACAGCACCAGGTATGGGTTTCATCTTATAGAGTGGGACTTAAACCCAAGCACAACTTTTAACTGAGTGTCTTCCTGCCAATGAATTGTGATTCAGACACAGTAAGCAGAGAAGTTGTTAATTTATGTTCACACCAACGTGTCACATTAGCCTGAGAAGCAATATTCCTAATTTTGTTAGTGTGAATGAAAGGGAGGAGATAAACAGCCAAAAGAAATCAGAGAATATTTTTCTGGTCCACATTACATCTTTGCCTCCTTCTGAGAGAGTATTGTTACCTTTAAAACCATGGAAGTTGGATATGGTGGTGTATACCTGTGGTGATATATTGTGTATCCTAATAAACTTGCCTGAGGATCAGAGGACAGAGCCGGCTACTGGATTAGACATAGAGGTCAGTCAGTGGTGCTACACATGCCTTTAATCTCAGGAAGTAATGTCTGGGCAGAGAAAGGTATATAAGGCGTGAGGAAACAGGAACTACTCTCTTTAGACTGAGGATTTCATAGAGGTAAGAACTAGTGGCTGGCTGCTCTGCTTCTCTGATCTTTCAGCTTTCACCCTGATATCTGGCTCTGGGTTTTTTGGTTTTTGGTTTCTTTTTATTAAAAGATCATCTAAGATTTGAACAACATATACCTGTCATCCCAGTACTCAGGAGGCTGAGACAGGGAGATCAAGAGTTCAAAACCAGCCTTGGCAACATAAGTTTGAGGCCTATGTTGGTTGCATCAGACTCTGTCTTGAAAACCAAACAAAAACCTCGGGAGTCAGATTGAACTACAAAATTTGAACGTAATTGAGAGAAACAGTTCAATACAATGATGAAGAGCATAAATTTTAGAGTTATTCTTCACATCCTGGATCCATTATTTCCTTAGGGAAAGTTAGGCAACCTCTCTCTATATATATATCATTCCTCCTCTATAAAATGAGACAATAATAGCAAATGTTAATATACTGTTAATATTGTTCATATATTTTTTCTAGATCCAGAGATAAAATTCAGAGGATTGCCAACTCTGTACACAGTCCTCCATAAACTTAGAGGAGAGAACACATGCCCAGCTCATTTTATAATACCTATATAACTCTAATAATAAAAAACACAAAAATATTACAAAATAAAGGACTAGATTATCATTTATGTCCAATACCATAATATATATATGCCTAATAGATTAATATCCATAACCAAAAATTGGCTTGTTATGCTCATGATGTCTGTGCCCCTATTACACAGTAAGCATGTTTTTTCCAGGCCAGTTGTTGGGTAACTCCCAGGATTCACAGCTGGATGAGAGTGAAGATCACTTTTCTCTTCTAGTAGCATACATAGCACCTTCCAGCTATGAAAGCTAGCCAGCAGGGATGAAGTTTCCAGGAGTACCAGCAGATCTTCTTCATGTTCTCTGACTAAAACATATGATGTGTTCAGCAATAGGGTCTTATTATGAAGTTCTAGAGGGTAAGAGAACATTGGCAATACCCTGCAATGTTTGGGAGTCTGTGGGACCTCACTGACCACATATTTCAAAGGATGCAACACATTCCTGGCACTGAGAGTTTAGTTTTTCAGCCTGGAATATATAAGAGCATTGTCACCCCATCATCCCTCTCTACTCCTTTCTGTACACTGCCCTCCCATTCTCTAACTCAATTTAACTCTTACTGTTTCATTATTCCTCTTTAACCCTTTGTACCACTGTAGTTGATCCTTTGAAAACCATCCTAGGGAAATTCATAATTTCCACTCATCTATGGGTATTCCAAACGAATTATATGTATTTGAAGAGTCAAAGCTAACATTCACAAATGAGAAAAAACGTGACATTTATCTTTCTGGACCTGTGTTATCTCATTCAGAATGAATTTTTTTTCCAGTTTCATTTGTTTACCTGAAAATTTCAACATTTCATTTTTCTTAACAGTGGAATAATATTCTATTTCAAAAATGTACAACACTTTCATTATCCATTCATCAGTTGATGGCTATCTAGGTTGTTTTTATCTTCTGACTATTGTGACTACAGCAGCAATAAATGTGGATGAGCAGATGTATCTGTCGTAGTATGTAGAGATCTCTGGCTATTTTTTCCAGAATGGTATAGCTGGATCATGTGACATATCTATTTCTGGATTTCAGAGAAACTTCCACACTGATTTCTTCACAGAAATTTAAAAAAAAATCTTAAATTTCATACGAAAAAACAAAAGACCCAGGAAATAAGAAACAATTCTGAACAATTAAAAAAAAAAACTGCTAGAGCTGTCACCATCCCAGATTGCAAGTTATATTACAGAGCTATCATAATAAAACAGCATGTGACTGGCAAAAGAAAAAGTACACACTGATCACTGGAAAAGAATTGAGGATCCACATTTAAGTCCACACTACTACAGTCTTCTTAGTTTTGTCAGAGATGCCATGGAGCACACATTGGAGAAAAAAAAATGTTTTCAGAAAGTGGTGCTGATCAAACTATATGTAGAAGATTGAAATTTGATCTTCAATCCTCTGCACAAAATTCAACTCCCAATGTATCAAGGACCTCAACAGAATCTGATAGAAGAGAATGTAGGAATATGCTTGAACTCGTTGGCACAAGAAAGGATTTTCTAGACAAGGCCCCATTAATGACAATATTAGAAGCAACAGTTAATATATAGGATTTCATGAAGTTCATCAATAGATTTAAAACGTACTTTACCAAGGAAGAAGGTGTACCACATCATTAGTCACTGCAATGCACTGACCAAAGCCACAATGAGATTTATGGTATATGCTTATTTGAATGACTGAAAATAATCAAACCAACAGTATCAGTGTTGCCACTGGATACTGGAGAAACTGGAACTCTCTTGTGCCTTTGTTGGCAACACAAAATTTTGCAACAACTTAAAAAAATGTTAGCAGGTTTGTTATTTTCATTTAAAATTAAGCAGATAAATACCTGTAGCATATGGCCTAATGGTTCTGTTCTTGATTCTTTATTTGATCCTGAGTAAATAAAACATGTACTCAAGAAGACTTTCAGACTAATGTTGATGGAAAATTTTATTTTTAGTAGCCAGAGACTGGAAAGTCCCAAATGACTATGAACAAGTGAATGAATAAACAAATTGTGGTATTCTGGTTGTGATGGGTAGTGTTAATTGTCAGTTTGACAGAATTGAGAATCTCCTAAGTGATAGATTTCTGGAGGATTATCTTGATTGCATTAATTGAGGTACAAAGACACATCTATTGTGCGGCACCTTTCATTGACTGGGATCTCGGGCTGTATAAATAGAGAGGATCGTACACACATTCATTACTCTGTTTCCTGATTTTGAATGTGATGAGAACTTCTGCTTCAAGCTCCTTTTGCCTTGACTTTTTTGCCACGAAGAAATGGACAAGGAGCTAAAACAAATCCTTTCTCCCGTAAGTTGCTTTTGTCTGAGCATTTTATCACAGTAGAAGGAAAAAATGAAGATACCAAATAATACAATACAGTTCAGCAATCCAAAAGAATGACTACACACCATCAGGACAGGGCGGATACACACATGGCACAGACAGGTTAAAATTGTCGTGAGTGGTAAATCCAGATAGCAGAGAATAAAACTTGATTCTGTTTACTTAGAAACTCCAACCTGCAAAGTAGTCTATAACAAGAAGCAAACCAGTTATTATCTCAGGCTGGGAGTGGGTTAAGGTGAGATGAGATGAAGGATGCTTTGGAATAATTCTTCTGTACACTGTGTGAATATATGCCACTATGATTGGTTTAGTAAACAAGCTGACTGGCCAATCGCTGAACAGGATAGTTAGGTGGGAAAACCAAACTGAGAATGATGGGATGAAGAAAGGCAGAGTCAGGGAAGTTGCCAGTCAGATGGAGAATGAGTTGGACACACAAAATGGGATAGAGCTAAAAGCCACAAGCCTTGGGGCAGAATGTAGATTAATAGAAATGAGTTAAGTTGTAAGAGCTAGCTAGTTATTAACAAGCTTGAAGCTATTGGCTGAACGTTTATAAATAATATTAAGTCTCTGGGTTGGTTATTTGGGAGCAGGTAGTTGGGACAGGAAAACTCTGCCTACAGAAGGGTCTCAGTGAAAGAAGTTTGAGTTATAAATATGTTCATTCTATAATCAGAATAATGATTCATGAAGGTCCATATATGCCAAAGCTTATTGAGTTGTACATTTGAATGTATGAAGTTTACTATTATATTATGGCTCAAAAATACTCATATTTTTAATTTTGGAGGAGATTCAACCCACCATATCTCTGTGTTTTACATTTGATTGGTGATAAAGCTTGTAAAGCCAGGACTGGTGAGAGAGCTTAGTAGGTAACAGTGCTCGCTGTCAAGCCGAATGAATGACTTGAGATTAATCCCAAGGACCCAAATATTAGGAGAGAGTTGACTCCCAAGAGTTACCTGCTGCTCTCCACTCCTGCAACTTATTCTCACTAGTCTCATGGTTATCCACCTGCACTTTGTGCCATAGCAAAAGACAACATCCAGTGACTTAAAACCCAAACATCTGGTGCTCACTCTCTGCCCTTTTCCCCCAAATATAATCCACCATAATGAAGACACATTTACAATGATAGCAAGTGCTCAGATCAGTAAATCGATATTACAAAAGACCAGGAGTATTTCAAACAGAAACTGAAGATGGAATTAAAATAATTTTAATTTATTAGCATAATCTTCATGTGTACAGTTTTATGTAGAAGCTATATATACTAGGAAAAGGATCAAATCACAGCTCTCTATTGCCTCTTCTGCTCAGCATACACTTGAGAATATTCATAAACATTACTATTAAATCTTTACAAGAAAAGTTCAAGTTGGTTAGTGTTCTCTTCCTGTATCTTTAGATTTATTTTTATTTATGTGTACATGTGTTTGTGTGTGCCATGTGAGTACAAGACTGACTTTCAAAGCCAGAGGAAGACATCAGATTCCCTATAGCAAGAGTTATATCTAGATGACTGTGAGCTTCTCACCGTAGGTGATTGGTACCCAACTCCAGTTCTTTGGAAAAGGAGCAAATGTTCTTAATTGCTGAACCATTTCTCCAGACCCCTCCTGCTGCCTTTATATTTATATTTATATTTACTGACTCCTGTTAATTGTAACCATTCACTTGGACCAAGGCAAAGTGTTCAGTAAGTATATTTTATTCTCCAAGTCTTTCTGGCACTTACTGCAAGCTCAGTAAATGATGTATCAATGGATGCAATCAAGAAACCTTGAGGCATTGGCATGGAGAACAAGGTAATTGTCACTTCCATGTTCTGAATATGCCACATTGTTCCACATTCCTGAATCTTCAGAAGACAATATTGCACTTTTTCCATTAGAAGAAACATATTGAAAGTAAGAGTGCACTTCTCCAGCCCCAAGTGTTCTTGATTAAATTTTTAAAAACATTCATATGGGCTTAATTTTTCTCACATACCAGAATCACTGATTAAAAGTTTGCTGTTATGCAGAGGGCCTCTGTATAAGCAAGACTGTTGTGTAGCTTGATCTACTTAAGGGGCTCCCTGTCAGTAGGATCAGAATTCATGCCTGGTGCATGAGCAGACTCTTTGGAGCCTACTACCTATGATAAGACACCTTGCACAGCCTTGAAGCAGGAAGAGGAGCTTGGACCTGCCCCTACTAAATTTACCAGGCTCTGCTGACTCCCCATGGGAGGCCGTACCCTCTTGTAGGAGGGAATGGGGGTTGGGTTGAGAGGGGGAGCCCTGAGGGGTGAGAGGAGGGAAGAAGGGGATCTTTGATTGGATGTAAATTGAATAAAAATTTTTCTTAATAAAACAGAAGTTTGCTGTCAGAGGCGAATTTGTATTTGATCATATCCTATATACCACAGCAGGCTTTCTAACTTGCTGTGTATGTTTGTGTAGCTACTCACCAGTGAACTTGACTAAATCCCCAGGAATCATTGCACTAGAGGGAAAGGAACTCACTGGGGCAGAAGGTGTTCTAAGGATCTTGAGTCCACCGTTTCCACCTGGAGTGCTTGTGGTCACAGCTTTGTTGTAGAGGTGTGCTGCCCTGGGTAGGGTAGATAGAATCTCTCACTGCCAGATGGAGATACAAAACTTCCTCTTGTGTACATCCTCATTGATGTGCATGAGAGAATGATCATAGATTTTTTAATGTATGTTTTGTATTGAAAATATTTTTTCATACAATTTATTCTGATGATGGGTTCTCTTCCTCCATCTCCTCTCTGATCCTCCCCTACTCCCCACTCACCCAACTCCACCCAGTTTCTTTCACTGTTTCTTTAGAACAGAGACAAACAAAGATAAATAAAAAAAATAAAAAGTACAAGGAACAAATTTTAAAAAAAAACTCATAAAAACACAAAATCAGAAATCATAATATACAAGTGAAAGATCACTAAGGGGACCAAAATGGCCAAACAAAGCACTGTGAGACAAATCTCTATACAAATACCACAGAATTCACTTGTGTTGGCCATCTACTGCGAGGCATGGGTCTACCCTTATGTCTGATTACTGTGCCCATTGATACTACATTGCAGAAAATTAATTTTTCCGTTGCAAGAGCATGTCAATTAGAGACAGCTTTTTGGTTAGGGGTGGGAGCTTGTGTGTACTTCCCACTTTTAGCACTGGGTCTCTGAATGGCTTGAACCTGTGAAGGCCATGTTCATGCTGCCACAGTCTCTGTGGATTCATAGGTGTGTCACTCCTGTTGTGTCTGGAAAACATTGTTTTCTTGGTAGCATCCATCCCTTCCAACTCTTAAAATCTTCCTGCTTCTTTTTCCACGTAGTTCCCTGAACCCTGAGGGAAGGAGTTTGAGGAAGACATATCAAAGTCTCTCACTCTCTCCACATTATCTAGATGTGGGCCCCTGTATTAGTTCCCATCTTCTGCATGTGGAAGCTGCTCTGATGGTGGATGAGTAGGTTGCTGATCTTTGGATATAGCAGGATGTCATTAGGAGTCATTGTATTGTTATGTTCCTTAAGCAGAGCAATAGTATTTGGTTTTCCCCTAGGCCATCATGGAGTAGACTCCAGTCAGAGAGTGGTTGGTCACTCCCACAACATCTGTGCCACTATTAGATCAGCATATCATGCAGGAAGGTCACCGTTGTCAGTCATAGGATTTACAGTGGGGTGGGTGATTCCCTTTCTTTTTTGGTAGCATGTAGAGTCCCTTCCAGTTCCATCAACACTAGTCTTTAGGGGTGAAAGTTCTAGTTAGGCACCAGCTTGATTTTCTGTGTTCAATGAAATATCTAAGTATTGTCTTTAGCAATAAGGCTTTACCATCAATTTGTGGAGAGAAAGCAACAGCCTTGGCAATAGTCTGAGGTGTTTCAGTGTTTCCATGGGTAACAGGTTTGCAGGTCTCTGAAGCCCTCCAGAAAGTCCCTGATGGTATCCTGAAGAGCAAAGACAATGAGGCAGCTTGGGGAGTACTGAGGGCAAGTACAATTGCCTTGGCTTCTTATTTTTTTTCCATGTTTATTAAACTGAAATTGGGAATTAAATATTACATGCTTATCTAATATGCCTGATGTGATATTTTATACATAATAACTTCATCCTATGAAGTTATTACCACTGTCATGTTAATTGACATATCCTTCATTCTGTTACCATTTTTGTATGTATGTATAACATTTAAGATTTATTCTTTTAGCCAGTTTCAAGTATCAAAGGAGTTTTGTTTAGTGTAAATCCCAAACTGTACATTCAGTCCTGAATTTCTCAATCTGCATAATTTTGATATGTTATTGACTATACACACACACACACACACACACACACTCACTCACTCACTTTTTGGTCAATTCATCCCTTAATGGACACTTAGGATGACCCCGTATCTTTACTATTGTAGATAGTACCACAATAATCACAGAATGTAGGTATCTTTGTCATTCATTTTTATGCCTCATTCATTGTGTATGCCGATGGATTTCACACATACCATTTCTTTCAAATATTTTATGTACTCGGACCATGGTCAGCCCCATACCTCCTCTTTTTTCCCATCTCTCCTATCTCTCTTCCTATTAGACTTCTTCACCCAGAATCCTTCCTGCTTTTGTGTCACCAAGATGTCCATAAATGGTTTTACACACCTATGTGCAATCTGAGATCCACAAATAAGAGACAATGAGTGGTATTTGTTAGTAATTGATAAGTGAATTCCTTCAGAATAACAAAGGAAACAATTAATTGAATAAATAGTAATTTTGTCAAATGGGAGAATACTTTTGCTATGTATCAGACAGTGAATCCATATTTATAATACATAAAGGAATCAAATTACTAAATACCAATCATCCAAATAACTCAATCAAAAAGGAGCCAATGAAATGACTAGACAGTTATCAAAAGATGAAGTGCCACTTGTCAATAAGCATGGGAAACAATGTTCAACCTTCATAGTCATTAGTAAAATGAAAATTAAAACTATCTTGAGATTCCACTCATTTCACCCCAGTCAAAGTGGCTATCACTAAGAAAACTAACATCTAATGATGGTGAGGATGTAGTAAAACAAAACAAACTCTCTTTACACAATGACCCTATACATCACCAGCACCATGTAAGTTGGTCCACTATCATTTTCAAGTAATTATTTCAGTCCTCTTGGATATAACATCATGAGTAGATTGCTATAGAACAGATGTATTTTTAATCGTTTTTAAGGAATCTCAATACTGTTTTCCATAATGACTACAATAAATATCCACACCATGAGTACACTGGGATTTCAGTCTGTCCACATCATCAACAACACTTGATATCTATTGTCTTTTTTATCATAGCCATTCTAACAGATAGAGGGCTATACTGAATTGTGATTTGGATTTGTTTTTTGTTTTTGTTTTTTTTTTTTGGTAAATAGTGATGTTTTTTTTAACATATTTCTTGGTTGTCTTTAAAAATAAGTATTTGTTCAGGTCTCTGCATGATAGTTCATGTCAACTTGACACAAGCTAAAAGTCATTTGAGAGGAGAGAACCTCTATTAAGAAAATGCCTCCAGAAGATCAGGGTTGCAGGCAAGCCTTGGGGCATTTTCCTATTTAGTGGTTGACTGAGAAAGGCTCAGGACAATGTGGGTGTGCCATCCTTGGGCTGGTGGTACTGGGGTCTATAAGAAAGTCGGCTGAGCAAGCCATGAGGGGCAATCCGGTAAGCAGCACTTCTCCATACCTTCTGCATCAGCGCCTGCCTTCAGGTTCCTGTTGTGTGTGAGTCCTACCCTCACTGCTCTTGATGGTGAGCTGTTGCACGGAAATATGGGTGAAATAAACCCTTTCTCCTCAAGTTGTTTTTGGTCATGGTGTTTCATCACAGTAACAGTAACCCTGACTAAAGCAAGATCCTTTGCCCATTTTTCATTGAATGACTTGTGTGATGTATATATTTTAAAAACTAACCCCTTGTTGATGCCTGATTTAAGATTGCTTTCTTCTCTTCTGTTGGTTGCTTCTTCACTTGATTGTTTCTTTTGTTATATAGAAAGAAGCTTTATACTATTGTGTAATCACCAACATGTGGCTAGAGTTTTCCTGCCTGGCCCACGGTCAGGATAAATCTCTCTCACCTGCCCGTCCCACAGCTGCTCAGACCCAACCAAGTAAACACAGAGACTTACATTGCTTACAAACTGTGTGGCCGTGGCAGGCTTCTTGCTAACTGTCCTTATATCTTATATCAATCCATTTCTATAAATCTATACCTTGCCACATGGCTCGTGGTTTACCGGCATCTTTACAAGCTGCTTGTCCTGGGGGCGGCTGGCAGAGACTCCCTCTGCCTTCCTGTTCTTTTTATTCTCTCTGTTAGTCCCGCCTATACTTCCTGCCTAGACACAGGCCAATCAGTGTTTTATTAGCAACACATTTGCCATACAGAACATCCCACAGCACCAACATGTGATCCTCATGGACAATAATCCTTATGCATGGAAGAATATATGTTCTATTGCTATTTAATAGAATATACTGACATGTAAACTTGGTCCATTTGTTCTTATCATATGTTTCAGTTTTATAAGTACTTATTTTTTCTGTCTTATTTATCCATTTTAGAATGATGTATTGAACTTACCCAATATTATCTTATTATTATCTCTTCTATAATTCATTTGTATAAATATTTTCTTTGTGTATTTAGATGCTAGTAATGTGGGATTTTTTGAGAGAGACTTTTGTCAAGCCAATTGAACTTGATCCAATCACCCAGAGTACTGGACACTCATGGTCCCCAAATGTTGGCCTAGGAGAGTGGCTCCAAAATTTGTTATCTTGTTCTAATGAAGATAAAAATCTGGGTATTTATGAGTGTAAGCAAACTAGAAGTAGGCTTTATGAAGGAGAATTAGAGAAAAGTGAGAAATTAATGAAAAGAGGGAACATAGGAGAAAAAAATCCTAGGATTGAGAGGGCTTGCCATGAGAGATGGAGCCATTGAAATTTCTTGCCCAGGGGTTTTTATAGCGTGATGGGAAAAAACAGACAAAAACTGTGGTATAAGACTTGTTAGTTCTCTGGAGTATAGCAGGCCAAGTCAATTGAGGGCCCTTTTGCCCTGTGCATTTTCCACACACCCAACCAGGGGGATGACCATGCTCTGTACCCAGTTGCAGATGGTTGAAGCTCCTCTCTACACTGTCCATCTCTAACTCCAAACTTATTAGTTGCTGGTCTTGACACCTGCAACCATTAGTGCCTCGCTGGTTTTGCTACCTCCAACCTTGCAGGTTTTTCAAGTGCTGTTAGGTACAGGAATCTCTCTTTATCCCCACAGCCGTCTTCGTTTAACTCCTTAAACAGGATGGTCTGGGGCTTCTTTTCTGAAAAAAAAGTGGAGCTTTTTTTGAAACTGTCTTTATTTCATAAAGTTAGTGCATTAGAACAAGAATATATACTCATCTTTGGTCTTTCTGATCTGGCTGCTTTAACTCTAACCTTCTTTTTTACCCAAGAATGTATCTCCCTGTCACATGTGTGAGCCACTTACAGTTTTTACCATACACCCATTGCATCTATAGAGAGGTTGGGGCTGCATCAGTAGGGAGTTGGGTGCCTATATCTTCATAATCATTGGACATTCTTGATAAACCACATTTTCTGTCTGCTTTAACTTAATTCTATTTTGTGTAAGTATAGTCAAGTCTACTATTCTTGGTTACTCTTTGTATAGAATATATCCTCCTATTTAAAATCATTATTTGTTCTTAACTCTATAACCCTATTTTGGTAATTATATCTGCAGTTTTTAAATGTCCTTAAGTCTACAAGACCCTCTCACAGTCAGATCATGGTTGAATCTTTCTTTGAAAAACCCATTCAGCAGTTTTAGTTCAGTTTATTGGAGAAACTAATCAATTTTTCAATTTAAGTATTATTCAAATTTTAGAATTTATTATAACTATAACCATTTCTTTATTTTGTGGACTCTTTTTATATTTTCTTTATTTTTCTTTTCCGCTAGTACTGTTATTGTTGTGGTTTTGTTTTTAAGTGGTATATTTGGGTTGCTGACTTTTGTTTGTTTGCTTGGTCAGTTGGTGGCTTGTTTGTTGTATGTGTTCAGTTACCACTGGGTTAATATAACATTTCTTGCTGCCATCATAGTCTGATTTTAGGCATTATCAACTTAATTTTGAGTGCACCAAGAATTCCTAAGAGTTCCCTGACTTAGGTAGAATATGGTGACAGTCAGAGCATGTCAAGACAGGCAGTGGCCATGGATAATGGTCCCCTGAAGACTCATCTCCAGTGACATACTTCCTTCATTTGTCCCTATGTCCTAAAGTTCCTACAACATTTCAAAATAGTGCCACCAAGTATTCAAAGTATTAGCTCATGGGGCACCCTTCATATTTGATCCATAACATTCTCCATGGAACTTTGCAACTTACTAGTGTGTTCTTCAGCTCCATGGTTCCCGATTGGATTCCTCTCATGGCTTCTACTTTTGGACCTCTAATTTTGTTCACTTATTGAGCTCTTAATTGTTTTTTTATATTGTTTTCTTGTTGTTGCCTTGCTTTTTACTTATTTTCTTTTCTCTTCAATGCCATTGAATTCTTCAATTGGATTATTCTGAATTTTGGCCAGGTTTTTTTTATATCTCCTTTTACTGGAGATTGCTTTTGTTTTATTTTGTCTTTTTACTGCCATATTTCCCTGATTATAATTCTCATAGCTCTCCTTTGGTATCTGTGAGTTTTGAGAAGTGGACCTCAACTAGTCTTTTTAAATGAGCTTCTGTAGGAGTAGTCTGTAGGGAGCTAAGGAACCCCTAGTGAATGTGTAAAGAGTAGATGAAGTCCCAAGTGAGTATGTAATGTTTGACCTGGGCAAATCTATGTCGAAGCCTGAATGCCTCAGATCCATGGGAATGGCAAAGCCTTCCTCATATGGGTAAGACCCAGAGGGATGCCAAAATCTTCCTCTGGTCTGAGTGTAAATGTCAGTATTATGTGCAAACATTAACCATGGTAGCTTCCTTCTACCAAATGATTACAGAGACTGTTCATCTTACAGAGACTCCTACTGAGACTAGCTAACTCTTTCCCCATGTGTAGCTAGAGAGTTTTCTCTCTGGGTCCCACCAAGCCCCGGCAGTCCGACAGCCCACTTATGAAATAAACACACAGATGCTTATATTATTTAAACTGTTTGGCCTAATGGCTCAGGCTTCTAGCTATCTAGTCCTTACATCTTAAATTAATCCATTTCTATAAATCTATACCTTGCCACGTAGCTCGTGACTTATCGGCATCTTCACATGCTGCTTGTCATGGCGGCGGCTGGCAGTGTCTCCCTCTGCCTTCCTGTTCTCTCAATTCTCCTCTCTGTTAGTCCTGCCTATACTTCCTGCCTGGCTTCTGGCCAATCAGTGTTTTATTTATTGACCAATCAGAGCAACACATTTGACATACAGACCATCCCACAGCTCCCATGTGCTATACAGAACAAACACACTGAGGTTCTGGACTCTGGCAGTAGTAGGAGCCTCTCTATCAGACTGTGCATGGCCCATGTAATCTCAGCTTTTACATATGTGTATCTGTGTGTCTGTCCTTTCTTTGTTCCTCACTGTCTTTAGTCAGGTTTCCAGGACCCAAGCCAAGCTGGACTCAGCAATAGTCCTTCCAAGATTCTAAGTGGGCTATCTCATGTGATACATGAATAATCTTAGTGAATGTCCTCAGAGTACCTAGCCTGGTGTCTGGACCTATAAAGCCTGTGAACCGCACCCATGAGGATCAGAGTGAAATGTGAGTTCACAGGAGCTGACTAGGCATTGGAGTTGTACTTGAACCTGAGTTTGCTTGTGCCAGTCTTATAACAGGATGACCTTGAAGTCTGAGTCTGTAAAGGTAAGTCTAGGCCCATGGTTTATTAGAGCCTGTGGTAGGGGTGATAGTATGATTCTATAATGTACCACAGTATGAGCCACTGCCTTTGACATGGTCCTGATCTTCGGGAGACAGGCCTGGGCATCAAGACCTTGGGTTCTGGTCTGGCCATGAGGCAGGTATAATGCCACATTTTATAACAGATGCTTGTTCAACACATTGGCTATGGTGTATTTTATCTTCCCACACTGGTATTGATAACCTAGTTGCTTATACTGTAGCCTGCATTTGACTCTAAATTACTTTATAATCTTATTACATGTTGTACTCTTCTTATCACTTACCTTTTCCTATACATATCTGTTGCTTCCTACCTCTTTTCTCTTTAATTCTGTCACACTAGATTCTTTGTTTTCAGCCTTTAAAAAACATTTTTTAATTCTTTAACTGCTGCTTAGACACATCAACTTTTCTCAATAAAACATGAGCAGTAGCCTCACCATTAATAGCAAGCCTCTGACAAGCACTTAATTCTCTATGACTACTTTCTTCTTCCCTATCCCTTTTGACTCACTCCTTAGTGACCATTACACATTAGAAAATTGGTTTGTAAAATAAGGTGTGGCTAAGCAGAGGGTTGGTAACAAAGCTTTCCCAGTCTATATGAGGTCCTGGTTTCAATCCCCAACTTCTTAAGAGATGAACAGATAATAATATAGGTAGTAGGTACATAGGTATATAGACTGACTTATAGTCAATAGATAGATGATGGATAGATGATAGGTTAGATAGATAGACAGATGATTAGATAGGTAGATAGATAGATAATACATAGATACATACATAGATGCATAGATTGCTTGATAAAGTAATAGTTGTATCATCACGTGAACTAATATAGCTTATTAATTCAGTTTTATATTATTTTTATTTTTAATTATCTTCAGGTATGTGTGTATCTGTGCAAGTGGATGCAGTTTTCCCATGCAGGCTTGAGGCATTGGGTCCCCTGGAGCTGAAGTTATAAGCATTAATGAGGCACTGGTTGTGCATGCTGGGAACAGAACTCAGATCCTCTGCAAGAGCTAAATGTAGTTAGAGTCAGGACAAATCTCTCTTACCCACCAGTCCTGCAGCCACTCTGACCCAACCAAGTAAACACACAGAGACTTACATTACTTATAAACTGTATGGCCGTGGCAGGCTTCTTGCTAACTGTTCCTATATCTTAAATTAACCCATTTCTATTAATCTATAAGTTGCTACGTGGCTCGTGGCTTACTGGTATCTTAACATCTTCTCATGGCAGCGGCTGGCAGCATCTCTCTGCCTCAGCCTTCCATTTCCTAGAAATTCTCTTCTCTCCTTGTCCTGCCTATACTTCCTGCCTGGGTACTGGTACAATCAGTGTTTTATTTATTAACCAATCAGAGCAACACATTTAACATACAGAACATCCCACAGCAGCTGAACATGCTTTTAACTGCTGAGTCATGCCTCCAGCCCCTTGACTCAATTTTTTACCTCAGGAAACTCAAAATTCTGACAAAGGAAACACAGAAATGTAAAAAGGACTGTATATAAAACAAGCAATTGAGGAGGCACTTGGCTATTTAGTGATGGGTACACAGACACATTTTATTAATGACAATATCAACCAATAGGTGCATATGTGTTTTGCTAACACATCATCAAACTTCCTAATAATTTTCAGATGGTTCACTCACTAGAAGTATGGCCAAATGTGGACAAAATCATCTGAGCCTAATTCTTTGCTGATGTTTGTACAATTTCACCTTTCTTTCCAGTTTCAGAGTTCTCATTTGAAAATGTGAGCAATAACACCTTTTGCTAGGGTTGCTGTAAACAATGATTAAGAAAATCCACATCAAGCATTCAACCTGACACCTAGAAGCTAGTAATTACTGTCCATAGGACTCTGTTCAAACATCTTTCTGATAACTTACTAGTTAACTTTATTTATTATTAAAATTGTTTGATCTTACTTGTTGGATGCTATGTAATTTGTAATTATACACAGGGCTACTTAAGATAATTTCTCGGATTTACTTTCCCAGACCAGAAAACCTGGTTGCCTCGGTTACACTGAATTTTAATGTGCGTTTCACTAACTAACTAAATATGATATTACCTGTGCACCTAATGGACATGGTCATTGAGGTTATTGATTGAGCTATTAAATACCATGAAATACAGGAGTAATTATGATGGAAAGTCAATTGTTATGCCATTCCAGGTTAACACGATCCACTGATATCAATCTTTGCATATTCACTGTTGATATCTGCCCACTTTAATACATATGTATGGTCCATTATGTCAACTCGGGTAAGTGTGGAGCATCTGTCATCCACAGCAGCATCAACAGCCTCACTGGGGTACCATAGGTCAGATCCACATTCCCTCTAATTCTAGTCAGCCATCGAGTGGTCATGGAATTCAACGGTCATGGAAAATTACTTTGTAAAGTCACAAAGCAGTTCGCAACCGTTTCACTTCTCATTATCAGTTTTAAGCGGAAGCGTATGTGTGTCTGTCCTTTCTCCATGCACTCGTCACCTCTAGTCATGTTTAGTTGCCAGCACCCATGTCAGGCAGCTCACAACTGCCTGTCACACTCGTTCCAGGGGGTCTGTCAGACCCTTCTGGCCTCTGCAGGCACCTGCACACATGTGGTGCACATATAGAATGTCAGGCATGCACACGTGCACATTAAATAAATGCCTTTTAGAGGGGGGAGGCTGGAGGGACGGGAGGAGGGAAGAGGGAGATCTGTGATTGGTATGTAAAAATGCATAAAAAATGGCTTAATAATAAAAGATAAATGCTTTTTAAAAATGTCTATCTATGTGAATGCAAGCTGTAGGCTGTTAAATTTGCTTTATAGAAAAATCTACGTCTGATTATCTTACCTTGTAGTTAGGAACTGAAATAGGAAGGCAAAGTAGTGGTCCCTGGTCACATGGTTTGTGGACTGAAACTGGGAAAGCTGAGTTTGAATGATTTAAGAGACAATGATTGAAAATACTCATTTATATCATAATAAAAGATCAAACGCCTGCACTCCTCTAGTATGTGAAATGGTTGTGCTGAATAAACACGCACCAGCATGCTATCCACAAAATAGACAAATTCCTAAAGAGAAAACAAATGACTAGCAGACATTACAAAGCATCCTGTTTTTAAATGGATTTATACTTTTTAAATAAAATTTAAGAATAATCTCTAAGTTACAGTATACAGTACCAAGAATGTAGGACAGGCAGATATACATGTATACAAGTTTCAGGAAATTAATTTATCTGTTCAGTAAAGGGCATTAACAGCATTTAAAATGCTCATTCCACTTCGTGCAGTGTTGCAGTTTCAGGAAAATAACCTGAAGTGAACACTCACAAAGGTTAGGCACAAAGATATCACAATATTATTTTATTCAAGGAGGAGAGAAAAAAAACATTATAAATGGAATGGTTGGATGGCATAGGGTTGTGATTTAGAAAGTGAAATATGCCACATGCCACTAAATCATATGATTTCTTAATCATAATATTTATCTAATATGCAGAAATACAGAACACCAAATAAACAATGCATTTATGTGAAACATGTCATATAATCTCAATCACATAAGCACACACACACACACACACACACACACACACACACACACACACATGTCTAGAGAGAGAGAAAGAAAATTTAAGCCAAAGCATAGAACATACCCAGTAAGAGCTATTGATTCAGATATGGCATTGTACCATACTTTACTTTGACTGAAAATGGAATTTGATACATAATTGCTTTTATCCACAATCTACAAAACAGAACACTTGTCCCTACTTCTCTGCTTCTTATTGTTGAGTTAAAAAATTGACAAGGGTGTGTCTTGTCAGCACAGCACACGATACCGTGTGGTGCCAAATGGAAATCTGGTGTCCTCATCCCCCATGCTGGCTTCCCCCTCATCTGCTGCGGTTATCTGCCTGCTGGGCTCCCAAAGGTGACTGTGCTTCATTGCAAGACTGCATTAGTGAAGCCCCTGGGCTCTTATGTGAGGAAAAGCGCTATATAAATGCAAAATAGTCTATTTTATTCATGCTGTCATATAAATAGAGATCTACTTTATGCTAGCAGTTTTTCAGGGAAACTGATTATTCTTAGTGTGAGGCGTCTCATTCTCAGGGCCTCCATAATCTATTGGGCAAGATTATTTTCTCCCCCCAGACAACAGGTATCTTCCTGTGTGCAGAATGGTCATCAAGAATTCACTCTATGCCAGAGGCAGGCCACACAGAGCTACACGGTTATGGAGATGGTTCAGCAGAGACAGCTGGAAGCTGGTGTCTGGCTGCAAGAACACAACATGCCAACTCCTTCCCACTCATCTTGATAGTGACCACTTTTTACAACACCTCCAATGAGAGAGACAGAGAGAGAGTGTTCTGCAGCCAGGGCTGTAATCTTTCCTTCCAAGAGCTGTGTCTGTGAATATATGTCTTCATCTTCTCTCTCTCTCTCTCTCTCTCTCTCTCTCTCTCTCTCTCTCTCTCTCTCTCTCTCTCTCTCTCCTCTCTCTCTCTCTCTGGTGTATGATGCATTTTGTGTGGATGCAAGTGTGTGTGTCTGCATAAGGACTCCAGAGGTCAACCTCAGGTGTTGTTCCTGGAGAGCCATATACTCTGTTTTGTTTTTGTTGTTGTTATTTTGTTTTGTTTTGTTTGAGACAGGGTTTCACCTTGGCTTGGAGTCTGACTGTTACGTTAGGCTCCCTGGTCAGTGAACCCCAGGAATAATCTACCTGTTTCTACTACAAGCATAAGCTACCACACCTGAGTTCTTTTATGTGGGTTCTGAGGCTCTGCCTCATGCCCTCCTGCATTTTACCATGGAGCCATCTGACCCACCCTGTTCTCCATTTTCAGATGAGCATATATTTGCCTTAGTGATGGGAGGGATGATTGCATGCAGCCCGGGTGAAAGCCGTTCAGGAACACAGTAGGTCAACACATTGGATCTATGTATAGTCAGTGTCTCCACATCTCTCACTCAGCACCGGTGGGAAATGTGATGCCAAACTTGGGGTGTAGGCAGGGGCTCAGGGAGCAGGTGGAGGATGGGAGTCATAGAGCCTAGTATCTGCCGCTTAGAGAATTTACAAGCCCTAAATGTGGAAAGGTTAGGGCTAAAAGTGACCTTAGAATCTATCTGTTCTACTCCCTTCATTTTTCAAACCAGGAAACCTTATTAAAGCATGCCAATATGACTCAGTCGTTATGTCTGATATATTGTGAGCTTCAGAATGGATCAACCACACCTGACACATTAATTTGGCTCAGAGATGATTTGGGTTATATGCCCCTCTTTTCTGCTTTCTTCCTCCCACCTTTGAAACGTTACTGTAAAATTGTTTGAGGGTCCTATGGCCTTTTCATAATGCACTGCCTTTGAATCCGTGCTCACCATATAACCACACCTGGTAACTTAGTGACCTGGTTATGACTCCTTCACAAATAATGCTCAAGCAAGCTTTTCATTTGCCTGCAGTGTTTAGGAGACTCCCTGCTTCAGAATTGCTCTACTAGTTCTTTCTAAATTTTATGTGCTTAGAGAAGGAACCAAATGACAAGAAAAAGAGTGCATCCTTCTTTCCATG
>CABHPQ010128363.1:0-11403 GCA_902168405.1 Peromyscus aztecus | reverse complement strand
TGTGCCTGGGTACTGGGAGGTGTCAGAACCACCATGCTCTGGGTCAGCTATTGGTTCTTATAAATTTTACTTTCTTCTTGGGGAAAAACTGCTTCATGGGGACAAGTTTTATGTCAGAGTGATAAATGTTTTGGAACTAGAGAAAGGTGTGACCGTACAAAAATGTAAATTGTTTTCTTAATTCTATTTTTTTACAAGAAGACACAAAGTTGTGAAGATTGTTGGGGGGATCTAAAAGGAGTGGGGTAGGGGGATTGTGGATGAACATAATCAAAGTACCTTTTATACATGCATTAAATTCTCAAAGAATAAATGAAATATATTTAAATAGTTAATTATATTGCTTTTGGATTTTGTCTCAATAAACCCTCTTAAAAAAACCACCTTTTACAGAGCCCTTCCATGACTAGACTCATTTGATTAAGGAACTTTGCTTTGTACTCATTAGACCTTCCAACAGGAGTCTGTGGAAGTAAGTTTTACAAGTTTATTTTAAAGGAGTGGGGTACTATTAGAAGCTTTTCCATTATGGTTGAAGTATCCTGACTCGACATTTTCTACAGCAGGGGAACTTTTGGGTGGAGGTGGCAGAGATACTGAAGGGTTTTCTTCCAAACTGCCATGGCTACAAGTGCTGCTGTGATCCGCTAGTGAGAGCCTGGGTGAGCAGGTAGCCATGGGGACACTGTGTGAAAAGGAGGATTTACAGTGTCTGGTGCCTGAGAACTGGAGTTTACTGGTTTCTCTGACAAAGGACAGAACTCAGGAATGGGAAACAGGTGCCCCCCCAGAAGCCATCTTTCTAAAGTGGTCCCCAATCTAGCCACACTAGACCCATGCAACAATGGCTTATGACAATATGTTCTCCCTTTCTTCCTAGTCTCTCCAATGAAATGAAATGTCTCAAAGTGGCAGCTCTTGCCATCTCGGTATGAGAGTGTCCATGGATGGATGAGAAAGTCTTACACCAAGTGGGGAGACCCAACTCTTTCAGTGTCATGCTTGTGCTAGCATCCATTCACAAGGATGGGCAAATCTTGGTACCATTTTCTCCCCAACATTGTCAGCTCTTCATGAGCAGAGACCAAATCTGTTGTTTGTAAATCTCTCCAGGATTTTCCCTATACAAGATGTGCTCTGGGGAAATTGCTCACTAACTAAAGAATGTAGGGAGGCCCTTTGGGAGCACAGTATAAACTGACTCCACCAAGGAGGTAATCCTACTGTACCCCCTAAGGTTCTCTAATGAGTGTGGCAGACATTTAGAAACAGGCTCCTGACATGATGGGATGTGAAGGCATTCATTTGAGCTGCTCCAGAGGGAGCGTTCCCCTGTGTGTCTGTGTTATGCACTTCTCGGGATTAATGGCAATTGGCAGGCTGGTCTCTGCAGTTGTGTTTTATATGTCCCAATAAACATCCTGGGTAAGCCCAGTAGGTTTTACAGCCCTGCTGACCCAAAAAGTCAACAGTGAAATGGACAAGAAACACCCAACTCTAAACAGCCTATGGATTCCTGTCTCTTCCATGTTTTTTCAGGCAGGACATGGGCTCGCCACATGTTGCTTTCTCTTTCCTCACCTGTGAAGAAATGACAACAGCTCATACTACCATAGCTCAATGTTAGGGTGAGACTCCTTCAGAAGTCTGTAAGTGAAAGTGTTTGAAGAACTGTGAAATTCTTTTGTTATTAAGGAATCACAGAAGTATCTCCATAATGTGTCAAAACTAGCCCCTTGAAAACTAGAAACATATCTGTCCGGTAGGAATCTACCTAGAGCATCCTCTCTGACTTACAGACCTTTCTGTCCTCCTCAACATGCTCAGCGTGGCTTCTCAACTCTGTTCCCCTGACACATAAAATCCATTGATGACGCAGGATATGGTGCCATGTGCCTGTAATACACACTTGGAAGGATGAGGCAGGGAAATGGTGAGTTTGAGGCCAAACCTGGCTACACAACAGGATTTTGTCTCAAAAACTTAAAGAAATAACTATGTAGGAATTAAGGTACATAGCATTAATAAATATCTGTGAGTGACTTCACAGCATTTCACAGCCCTGAATCCCATACTTGAATGTTGGATTTAGGGATGATATATGCACTCACTCTTGCCCTACTTGGAATGCCCCCCCAGTTCTTAGCTCTCATGTGACTTCATTAAGTTAATGGGACCCACAGAAGGCAACATCTCCAATGTCTATTCACGAACTCCTGTCTTAGCTGTAGCCCTGCTTAGATCTGATTAGGGTTCAACCTCGTACCAGGTTTGGCAATGTCTGCTGTACATTCCAAGTACCTCCCAAACCATCACAGTGTCTCTGAGGGACAGTTCACAAAGCACTCATGTTGTATTTATTTCTCTAAACATGCAGATGTTCAAGGTGACTTCCATGTATGCCTTTAATCACATTGTCTAGACAAATTTAATGATCCTATTTTCTCACATCTCTCATGTCTATCTGTCTAGTTAACATGTACTGAGCTCCAATTATTGGCTAAACATGGTATGACATACAATAGGTGGAATAACCATATGGGAGGGAGGTGTATAGTTGTGTGTGAATAACTTGGAACAATTATCAATAAAACAAACAAAAATGAACTTTTCCCTTTCTTTAATCCAGTGGTTCTCAGCCTTCCTAAAGCTGTGACTCTTTAATACAATTCCTCATGTTGTGGTGACCTGCTTAACCATAAAATTATTTTCATTGTTACTTCATAACTATAATTTTGTTATTGTTTTGAATTGTAATGTAAATATATGTGTTTTCTGATGGTCTTAGGCAGCCCCCGAGAAAGGGTGTTTTGACCCTCAAAGAGGTCTCCACCCACAGGTTTAATTCTTTGATAAAAACTTGGTTCACACCACACTGTTTTTACCCTATGATTAAGAAAGCAACTGTTGTCCACTGTAGGTTTTGGGATTTGCGTTCCTTGGTGTATCTTAGTACAGCTAAGAGTAAGCAGGTATGTGAACACTTACAACCTTTCGTTCCTCAGCAGTGAACTCCTTTACGGGTGTTTTGGCCTGAATCACCCTATTCATACATCAAGAAATGAAGATAGTTAGAAAATGCTACTTGCTAATAGACAAACTCACCAGGTTAAAATGTTGCAAATTATCACAAACATCTAAGATAGAGCAACTTGGGAACGTGTGAACTATCACAGATGCGTGATTCAATTTATGTCAACAACTTTTGGTTTTGAGAGCACTTGTTGAAGGCATTGTGGTAAGGCTGGGTGAAAGGCTAAGTCGGGGCAGCCTGTGAGAAGTGTATGCCTGCTGCACAGCTGGTGCGACGATACTTTCTCTGGTTATTGCTATGAGGTGCTCTCAGTAGCGTGGCCACAGGGGTTGAGGAAACACCAGGGAGAAAAACATAAAAGCCTGCTGGCAGTGGGTGGGACAGAGGGGAGGATGGAGAATTGCAAGTTGTCTTAGGGTTACTATTGCTGGGACAGACTCAGACTGAGATTTGGGGAGGATTGTGGAAGTGAGGCTGATAAGGCCAAAAGCACTGGGCCATGCTTTAAGCAAACAAAGAGCTGTGACATGCCAGTAGTATCCTGACCCAGAGGAGCCCGAAACCGGACCCCCAAGATGAATTTCAGACCATTCTGGTCTACAAAGCAAGCCAGTAAGCAGCACCTCTCTATGGCTACTATATCAGCTCCTGCCTCCAGGATCCTGCCCTGTTTGAGTTCCTGTCCTGACTTCCTGATGAACAGTGCTTTGTAAATGTAAGCAATAAACCCTTTCCTCCCCAAAGTGCTTTTTGGTCATGGTGTTCTGTCACAGCAACAGAAACACTGACTAACGGAGGCAGAAGTAGAGCAGATGTACATTGAGATGCACAAAGAAGGATGTCATAGGAGTGAAACTGGGGAGTGATTTGGGAAATTGGATGAGAAATGGTAAAAGGTGTTAGATGAAGACAACGTCCTTGTTACAGAAAACTAATTCAGGGAGACCCCAGAGAACCAGGGCAACGTGGAGCACACAGCACCAGCACCAATGAGCCATGGTGCCGGAAGGAGTTAAAATGAGAGAAGGCTTCTAAAATAAGAGTGTACTGGGTTGTGAGATGATTTTGCCAGTAAACTACTTGCTTTGCAAGTAAGGACCTGGGTTTGATCCTCAGAAACCACACACACACACACACACACACACACACACACACACACACACACAAGGAACAAAGTGGATAGTGTTTGTAACCACTGGGGAGGTAGACACAGGCTTCCTGGTCAGACAGTTTAAGAATTGGCATGGTGGGAGCTGGAGAGCTGGCTCAGCAGTGGTTAAGAGCACTGGCTGCTCTTCCAGGGGACCTAGGTTCAATTCCCAGCACCCACATGGCAACTCACAACTGCCTGTAATCCCAGTTGTAGAGGACTTGACACCCTCATACAGCATACATGCAGGCAAAACACCAATGCACATAAGAAAAAAAATAAAAAGAATCAGTATGGCTTCAAGAATAGAACAGGACCTGACATACAGTAGGAACCCAGGGAGTCCTCTCTCTCAGCATCCATTGACTCATAACACCTTTCTTTTCTCCATGGAAAGAATGCTTTTTCCCCCTTTAAGACCATGTGCCAAAAATGACTATGGCTAACAGCAACTGGGTTCCTACCCCATCCCTGAAAATAGATTAAGTATTATTTTATCTCTGATTTCAAATTCTTTGAGAAAAGAACTCATAGGAGTTACCCAGAGCAGGGGTTATCTGTCATCCCCTAAACTGTGATTAAGAGATAAAGTCATATTGAAGAAAACATGATTCATCATAGTACCCATTAAATAGCATTTTGTGGAGAGAGTGAGTTTGAATTGGGCATCTGCACTGGGTTCAACAGACCTAACCAATATAGAGTTTCACTACAGTAACTGTGTCTTGATTGATTGCAGGAAGCTTTATTGACCAGTTGATTAGATGATGTCCTTAACTATAGCCAGTTCAATTGTCTTCCGTGTATTACTTCTGGTTCTCTCAAAATGCTGTCTGATCATACCATACCATTGGCTGGAGTTCTCAGAGTATACTCTGCCTGTGGGAGCTGCCTCGTTGGCACATTATAGTCTGCTTTGTTCTTCTATGCTCATATAAGCTCTGTTTGACATAATTGGCCTTAGCAAGTATCTCTTTTTACATAACCACGTCACAATGTATAGAGATTCGGGACCACAGGAGGGACTGTGTATCTGTTATAAAGGAAGGAAACATGGCAAGTGAGTGACATTTTGTTTTGCTTCTATTATTGAAAACCACATATTGTCAAATATGGTTATGACTTGTATCATAAAATTCATCACATTGTTAGCAGGGAAGCCAGGTCCTAATAGACCTATATGATATTTTTAAAGGAATAGCTTTTAATCTTGAGGGCAATGAAATACCATTGAGGGAAGAGGTTGGGTAATACTTCTATTTTCTTTTAAATGCGAGCTCAGGTTGATTGTGTCTGATGTATCCTTCAGAAGAGTGCTCCTGCTAGGGGATTGAGTGGGCACACAAGGCACTTACAAAGCTGTAGTCTCACAGGACAGCTCTGTAGACTGAAGTACTTAGAAAGGACCTGGTGCTGTGGACCACTGTGCTCGTCATTTCGCTTTGGTCTCCTGTGTGATCCAAAGACAAAGCCTGGGGAAATAGTGTGACTAGGAAGTGCAGATGAGAGTGGCCAGCTGTGAGCATCACCGAGGGAGATGGAGCCCTGGACAGAATAAGCAGGACTGGCTACTACCTTGCTGTCTGTCTTCCTATTTTTATTACACAGCTGGGCAAATGCCTGCGTGGTTAGGAGGTACAAAAGCCAGGAGTAACAGCAAAACAAGGCAATTTCACTGTAAAGAATGTAGCCTATGGAAATAACTAGTGATGTCTGCAAAGCTCCTTATGTAGGATGTCTCCTGCTTGTTACTAGTAGAAGGAAAAGCATCTAGAAGCTAGAAGCAACTTCAAGCTTTTGATGAACGTTTAGAGTCCAATTAAATAAATTGTCCATGTGGAGTAGAATACTGTGCATGGTGTGTACTCAGTTGAATAGAATGCTCCAAAATTAGGAAGTAAAATGAACAAATGAAATTACTCAGAAAATAACACAAAAGATTATAAAAGTAATGAAAATCCCAAAGGGTACAGGGGATGAATTGTGTCCCCTCCCACTCATCTGGCCACATTCTAATCAGAGCCTCAGAATGAACAGGTTTAGAGATAAGCTTCGCTTTGTTTGAGTGTGGTCGTTAGGGTAGTCCGAATCCAGCAAAGCAAGTGTCCTTCCAAGAGCAGATCTGAGTCAGGCCTGATGGTGCATCACTTTAATCCCAGACTTTTAGGAAGTTGAAGCAGGAGGATGAAAAATTCAATGCCAAGGAAGTTGACATGGCTCATGGGCCTGAGGACATGACTTTAATCCCCAGATCCCACAAGGTGGCAAAAGGTAGTCACCTCCAGAGATTGTCCTCTTACCTACACAGAGTACTTTCACAAGGTGCACCTGTACATGCTCACAGAGATGAATGAATGAATAAATAATGAATGAATGAATGAGTCTTACCCTGCTTGGGCTATATAGAGAAAGCACGAGAATTGAATAGGAAAATCAGTGAGATAACTCTGAAAATAGAAAATAGAAAATAGGATACAGCCCTCTGGTCGAGTGTTTTCCCATGGTGTGAGAGGCCTTAGACTAAACTGGAAGTATTATAGAAACCAAAACGGAACGAAAACCAAGACAAAGAAGCAAGCAAAACCCAGAGACTAGGATACAGGGGACACAGGAGGAAGATGAGAAGACTTCCTGTGGAGATCAGAGCACAGTGTCCTGCAGCTGTCAAGGAGAGAAAGAGGAGAAGCCCCGCCCCAGACATGAAGAGCACAATGTCTGTTGACTGGGCCACTCGATAAGTGGAACGTGTTAGTGTTGTAAGCCAAGGAAATGAATACCCACGGAAAAGAGACGGGCCTATCACAAAGGAGACAGGCTTCGTGAAGGGAAACAGAGAAAATGAGGGAGAGAAATTACTTGAGAAGAATATGGCTTAGACTTTTCTCCAAAAGAAAAACACAGCAGTCCTCAGAGTAATGGGTTAGAGGACAAGAGGGAAGCATCAGACATTGAGTTCTGAACCAAAGAAGTAAAAATTAATCAAGTGTGAATGTATTTCTAGAGGCCATGAGAATCAGGGAATTTGTGAGACATTGTAGATGAAAAGCATAAAAGCTACTAGAGGGAAAATGAACTTCCTACAAAGAAAGGACAGTCAAGCAACCCTTTAGGAACAGCCAGACACCACAAAAGCATGGGGCACCACCATTGTGGCTCACAAGAGAACCTTTCAATTCTCTAGCCAGCTGGAGGGTTGCTAAAGTGGGAGAGCACAATAAACGGGTGTGAGACAGAAAGGTAAAGCAGATCCTGTGAAACAGCAACAATGTATCAAATCATAGTGAAAGAAACAAGATGCAAAAAGCTTGTGTGGGAAAGAAAAGCCCTAAAACACAGATGAATCTAAACATTGATTAGAGTCATGATTGTACTTGCACGTTAGAAATACCTATGTCTAAGTTCATGGATGAGGGAGATGGCTAGCTGCTCTTTGTATGGCAAACTGGGCCTTCCCTTTGTTTTTATGAATAAAGTTTTATTGAAACATAGCTGCATT
Source organism: Peromyscus aztecus (assembly GCA_902168405.1). NCBI lineage: Eukaryota > Metazoa > Chordata > Mammalia > Rodentia > Cricetidae > Peromyscus > Peromyscus aztecus. Next base: position 3,723 of record CABHPQ010128363.1, on the reverse strand, counting down.
CATTCATGGTACAAACTGTTCATGGCTATTTTCATGCTACAGTGCATGATAGCCAAACTAAGTAAAGTGGGAGCCCTATGCCACTTGACACCTAAAATATTTATTGGCTGGTCATACACAGAAACAAATTTTGACCTCTGCTCTAAATCATGATGGCATGGAAATATATGATGAAATGATGAGAGGGGATACTCTAGGCAGAATGTATATAGCTAGATGAGAAGTTACTAAGGGCCTTAGGCTTTAAAGAAAGCATGACATTCTGTTTCCTTTAGTTTCACTAAAGATATAACTGTACCTGTGCCTGCATCTTTAATGTGTGTGTGTGTGTGTGTGTGTGTGTGTGTGTGTGTGTTTAAACAACAGCAGCAGAGTAATATCTTGCTATATAGCCCAGGCTGGTCTCAAACTCACCATCTTCTTGCCTCAGTTTGTAAAGTGCTGGGATTATAAGTGTGAACCACCATTCCCAGCCACTCTGAAATGTTATAGGTAATCATGAAAATAGTAGGAACAAATTGTATTTTTTTTAAGATTTATGTTCTATTTTATATCTATGCCAATGTGTGTCTCTGCATGTATCTGTCTGTAGAGGCCAGAAGAGGGTGTCGGATCCCCTGGAGCTGAAGTTATAGGCATGTGTGAGTCACTTGATGTGGGTATGGGGAATCAAACTCAGGTCCTCTGGGAAAGTATCAAGTGTTCTAATTCACTGAGCTTTCTCTCCAAACCTGAGTGTGTTATTCTTAAATCAGTATAGTTTAAAAACTGGAGTGAGAATTAAAATACCCTGAAAGGCTTCCTGTCTTTTTTCCTGACAGCTTTTTTTTTTTTTTTTACTTAAATTCCATTTTATATGATACAAACAGAGCTACTTCTAATGTCATTGGTCAGCATTTAAACAGGCTATCTTTTCCTATTCATTCATTTTCAGCCTATGTCGTTAACACGCCAACTGTGTTTGCTTAGGAGTTTTGGGGTAGTGCTGTTTTCATTTTTTTTTCTTAATCCTTCAAGCTACAAAGTTTATTTTGATTAGTGAATTCAATCTGTGTAGATTAAAATAATTGCTGCTGATGACATATTTGTGGTGTCATCTCTTGATTTGTTCTTTACGTTTTTCTTCTCACTGCCCTGCTTGGTGCTTTTATTTGGTTGTGCTGATATGATTGACTCTTCTCTGATTTTCTTCCATGCAAGTTCTATGGATTTAACTTTATTTGCTTTGGGACTTACGTTAGAAAATCTTATAGTGAAACAGGCTAATTTATGTTGATAACAATATACCTTCAATCACATACAAAACCTCTTCATGTTAACTCCCTCCCCTTTTATATTGTTGTCAAAATCTACATTTCTTTGTATTTAGCAATAGTTAATAGTTTTGTCTTTTAAACTTATATTTAAATTATGCTGATTTGTCCACCTCCATTAAGATAATTAAGTCTGTACTTGGGGGCTGACCAGCTTATATGTAGTGTGACAAGGTGTTTCATAGCTCCTTGTTCATCTTGGTGCTACTTGGTGTCCTTTAATTCAACTTTAAAAACATTTTTAGCACCTTTTTTTGTCTCTTCCTTTTTGGGAAACAGTTTTATCAGGTATACTAATGTTAGGTGACAGGGTTTTTTTCCCCCCACATTTTGAATACATTATCTCTCTCCCTTATGGCCTGTAAGGTTTCTAATGAAAATCCACTTGTCACCGTAATAGAATTTCCCTTGTCTCTGAGCAGGCATGTTTATTTTTTTCCTTCCTATTTCAAGTTCTACCTGTGCCTTTGATTTTTGCATTACAGAGTGTCTTGGTGGGCTTGTTGGAGGTTGAGTCTGTTTGACTAACATTGGAATTCTTAGGTTTTGTGTCCATTGAGGTTTCCAGATTTGAGAGTCTTACAGTCACTGTTACTTAGAGAGCTTTTGGGCTTCTTCTCCTCTTTTGAACTCCTCCAGGCCACTCATTAGAGCCCTTAGTCTGTGTACTCCAAGTCCCCAAGCCATCTTCACTCACTATCTTCAAGCTCACTGGTCCTCTCTTCTGCTGCTGGCTATTCAAATCTTTGAATGGATTTTTCAGTTTTCTTGTGTTTTTTCATGTTCTTAATTTCTATTGATGTTTTAAAATTACTTTGTATGTCTTAGCTTAAATTCTCATTTTGTTCACTTATTGTTCTATTGACAATGGGTGACGACTACTTTATGCATCTTTACTGCAACTATTTTGAATTTTCTGTCAGGTAAAGGATATAATTTTGTTTCCTTAGAGCAATTTCAAGAGATTCATCATGTTCCTTTATTTGGAACTTGTTTGCTCGACTCCTCATTTTCCCTCCTTTGAAGTTGTGGTAGTTTAAATGGGAACGGCCCCAATAGGCTCATACATTTGTATACTTGGTCCCTAGTTGGTAAAACTGCTTGGTAAAGATTGAAGTCATGGCCTTGTTGAAGGAGGTGTGTCTCTGGGTATGGACTTTGAGGTTCAAATGTGCAGCCATTTCCAGTTAGCTCTCTTTCCATGCTCATACTTGTGGATCAATATGCAAGTTCTCAGCTACTGCTTCAGTGCCATGCCTGCCTGCCTGCTGTCATGCTTCCCACCATGATGGACTCTACCCCTCTAGAACCATGAGGCTTAAATGCTTTCTTTTATAAGTTACCTTGATCATGGTCTCTTATCACAGCAGCAGCAACAACAACAAAAAAGGAAATGAAGGTAGATATGTGTTAGTATCTATTCATTCCTGGTCTTCAATGACTAGCTTTGTACAAGGAAATAGCCACCCACCAAAGAGCCCAGCGAGACCTAGTCTAGACCCTTGTCAAGGACTAATTTACCTTTTTAGAGAGCAGCAGCCAACCATAGTTTTTTTTTTTCTTTGTCAATCCAGTAGAGAGAAAGAGAGAGGAGAGAGAGAAGGGAGACAGAGATAGAGATGCACATAGAGAGAGTGCTGTTTGTTAGCTCAATCTGTGACATTCATCCACGGCCCCACCAAGTGTCAAGACTGGCAAGACAGTGGTCAGCTTTCAGTGGGAACCCCTCAGTAACGTTGGAATACTAGACAATGTAACCAGTCCTCTTCCTCTTCAGGCAAGCCAGAGAATCTGTGTTTGATGACATGGCCCTGGGTCAGAGGAAAACCTTCCATAATGAAGGTACCTTATACCTCCTCACAGCTTTACAGCTTTAGGGATGTTTTACAGTTGCCTGGCACTTGAGAGTTTTACACTCAGATTCTGGATTTCTTACAAAGGGAGTCTGCACATGAGTGGTTGGTAAGTTCGTGAGTTTGGTTGGGTGGGCAGAAGATGCTCCAGGACTGCCTGCTCTACAGTCTTGCTGATCTCACTCTTTAGATGCTCATAATATGGAATAAGTAAGAAAAATGTGAACACTTGGCAATTCTTAATACAAAGAATAAAGTAGTTTTGGAATGGTTTCTTTCATATTCTGTAACTTTTAATTTTCACCAATAAAATGAGACTTGATAAAATGGTTACATAATAGTGTGGTTGCAACTCAACTATACTTCCAAGTATCTACAGAGAAGGTGGATGATGCATGAATATCAAAGCAGTTCTTTCATAGTTCCATCCTATAAAACTGTCACAGTTATGGATGTCCTACCAAGAGGAAATGATCTAAAATGGTAGAATTAGTATTTCAGTCTCTTTGTAAACTGTGTATGGACCTCAGGGGAAAGGCCCACGAATGAGATATTTT
>CABHPQ010128358.1:0-13086 GCA_902168405.1 Peromyscus aztecus | reverse complement strand
CACTCCCAGGACTCAGTATACAACTGGCCAAACCTATACAGAACCAGAGCTGAGCTTCCCCAGCACTCCCAGGACTCAGTATACAACTGGCCAAACCTATACAGAACCAGAGCTGAACTTCCCCAGCACTCCCAGGACTCAGTCAGTATACAACTGGCCAAACCTATACAGAACCAGAGCTGAGCTTCCCCCGCACTCCCAGGACTCAGTATATAACAGTGCCAAATCATAAGAGACAGAGATTTATGGACTTGTTCTGTCCAGAAATCCTTAGTGCTCATGAACAGAGAACTTGTCTTCCCACAGCACAGAAAATGGTCAAAACAGCCATGTAAGAAACTAATGTGTCTGTGCTGCCTTAATCTTCTACAAGTCAGCAAAAGTAGAACCCAACACTTGAGGGAAGCAGGGGAAAAAAATGAACTTTAGCCCAAGTTAGATTCTTAGATCAAAAAGGGAGGAAACAGCCATTACATCTCTTCCCTTGTTAGTGTCATGGAAGAGTGCAAGCAACATCCCCTCCAACTTTCTTTCCAAAAATTAAGGCAGTCTCTTTTTCTCCTAAGCTGCTGTGTAAACAGGTGAATCAACACACAAACCCTGGGCAGCAGCTTTCCCATAACAGTTGAGGTTTATTCTCATCTAAGAAAATAATCCCCACTATCCCTAAACCTCACTCTTCATAGCTTAATTTGCAAACTGTTAGACAACAAGTAGCAGAAAACTGTCTGTGCTGTTTCACACAGTGCCTTCCCTGTAGCAGTGACACAAGCATTTAGTTTAATACACCAGTGTCTCCAGAAGTTAAGAGTACAGTCTCAACTTTGCCTAACGGAAGTAAGTTTTCTGTGTGCCATCCCCACCCCACCCCCACCCCCAACCCACCAAGAAACAAGGTTCTGAGGATGAGGAAAGGGGACTATCATGCAGTTAGAGTTACTATTAAATAATAAAAGAATATCAACTTAAGTCCGTGAATTTAGATTATACACCTTTCTACTGAGATGCCCGTATAATTCAAATCTATTACTGTAAAATCCAGGTCACTAGAGAGGCAAAGACTGGGGAAGAGGGTGGATGATAAAATGGGACCTCAATTAAAACATGAACAAACCAAGTCCAGCTATTCAAGAGCATCTGACTCCGACACCTAGTCAGCAGGGAAACAGCAGCTGCTTCCAATTATTACAAGCAATTCTGAATTAAGGGGTATCAGTACCTAATGAAGAAGCTCTGTGTGTAGGAAATTTTCTAGTTCTGAACATAAAGCTGTTCCAGGGAGGGAGGGCTCAGTAGGTAAAAAGTCCTTGCTTTGAAAGTGTGAGGATCTGAGTTCAAATCCCCAGTGCTCACAGAAGCTGGACACTGCAGGCCATACATCTGTAACTCTGGTGCTGAGAAAAATGGGGCAAAAGTATTCTCACCAGCTGGCAAACCACTCTTGCTAGTAAGTGATCTCCAAGTTCAATCACACACACACACACACACACAGGAGAGGGGGACACACTCCAGGAACATTTTTCTTCTCTTTGCCTGTTACCCGAAGTGCCAGCCCCCTGTTCCTAACCCTGGGGCAGTTCAAACTCAGCCCAGAGACAGAACTTCCAGCACCCAGCAAACATCCTGTGTTCCTCTAGCCTTTTGAAATTATGACCCAAAGTCAGACGGCAACCCAACAAAACCCATTTTTAATCCTATCACACAAGAGAAATATTCTCATAATCTAGTACCAGCTCCCAAAGAACACTTGAAAGGCTCATGTAATCTAATGCTGGATCCCAGAGACCACTATGTCAAAAGGCTAACCAAAACCTCTTTTAGGATGAAGGTTTCTACCAGCTTCCTTTCCACACAAAAGAACATTCCAGGACAACCAGTTTCTAACTGCAGGTGGAGCTTTAGACCATAAGATTGTCAGTAGCTTTTTGCTTTTTAAGGGTCTCTGATATGATCACAGAATGAAATCAGCATTGGGAAAGGGAGAGGAAGCCCCCCTTCCTGGGTCCAACAAAACACTAGGAGTGCCAAGGATCACTTTGCACCTTGCCTTGGGTGACTAAGAACACTTGCTGCTCTCCTAGAGGACCTGGGGTTCTACTCCCAGACACCCACATGGCAGTTTACAACTGTCTGTATGTAACTCTAGTTCCTGGGCACCTGATGCCCTCTTCTGGACTCTGCAGGCACTAGTGGTACATCAGCACTTTAATCCCAAAAGGCAGGTGATCTCTAAATTCCAGGCTAGCTAGTGCACAATAAATAAATAGATAGATGGATGGATGGATGGATGGATGGATGGATGGATGGATGGATGGATGGATGGATAGATAGATAGATAGATAGATAGATAGATAAATATATATATAAATAAATGAGTAAGTAAGTAAATGAATGAATGAATGATAGAATGAATAAACAAACAAATAAATAAATAAATAAATAAATAGAAGAGGGAGGGAGGGAGGGGGAGGGGGGAAGGGGAAGGAAAGGAAAAGAAAGGAAAGGAAAGGAAAGGAAAGGAAAGGAAAGGAAAGGAAAGGAAAGGGAAGGAAAGGAAAGGAAAGGAAAGGGAAGGAAAGAAAAGGAAAGGAAAGGTAAGGTAAGGTAAGGTAAGGTGCTGGGAACAATAATTTGTTTTCTTAATTATTTCCTTAATAATGACCACATCTTTAAGGGCTCAAAGCCCTAGGCCTGACTAATTTACACAAGTTGTACAAATTATCCTTCAGGAAATGTGTCCCAATAAAAAGTGGGTTTGGTCTGGTTTTTTGTTGTTTTTGCAGGTCTCATTATGGATCTCTACCTGTCCACAATCAAAGATACAAAGTTACCTGCTCTCTTTCTCTTCCTCCAGAGAACCTGTGATGCTGTATGTACCTGGTTTAAACACCAGCAATGAGCATGATAGCCCATGCCTGTAATCCCAACTCATGGAGGTAGGGCAAAAACATCATAAATTCAAAACCATCTTCGGATACATGGCAAGCTGGAGGGTAAGGACTGCAAATGTGGGGCTGCAGAGAGTGCTGGCTGCTCTTACACAGGGCCCAGGTTCAATTCCCAGCACCTACACGGTGGCTCACAAACATCTATATGTATCACCAGTTCCAGCCGATCTGACAGCACTGTAACTGGCTGATCTCACTCCCCCCCCCCTCTCTCTCTCTCTCTCTCACACACACACACACACACACACACACACACACACACACAAGGTAGGAACCATTAGTTGTCACATATCAATAAACATGACTTATAGTCAAGCCAGAATCGACATTGGGCCAATTTTAGAAGATTTAAGTATACAAACTATCTATAAACCAATTTTTCCCATTGGGCTCTTCAGTTCAGTATACACAAAGCATCCACTGTGTGTATACAATAGATAGAAATGAAAACGTTAAGGAATGGGGGCTCAATGGGTTAATGCACTTGTTGCCAAGCCTAATGGCCCGAATTAAATTCCAGGAGCCCACATACTCGAAAGAAAGAAACATCCCAAATTGACCTCTGACCTCACCACATGCACACTGACACTCACATACCCAAATACAAAATGAAAGGGGGAAAAATAAATACAGGAACTAGAGAAGGGGCAGATCTGGGACCTGGGTTCAGTTACCAGCACCCACACAGTAGCTCACTGTAACTGGAATTGTTAACTGTATTGTTAATTAAAAAAACCCAGAGCCAGATATTGGGGTGAAAACAGAGATCAGAGAAAAGAACACACCAGCCAACCTCACCTTGCCAAGTCCTCAGCTGATCTTGTTTCCTCAGACTGAAAGCCTGAGTCCTCACTGAAAGAGTCTTATCTGAACTGCTCAAAAGTTTCTAGTTCCTGGTTCTCAAGCCTTACATACCTTTCTGCTTCCTGTCATCACTTCTGGAGATTAAAAGCCTGTGTCTTTCCCAAGCAAGACATGAGATCTCAAGTGCTGGGATTAAAGGTGTGTGCCACCATTGTCTGGCCTCTGTGTCTAATCTAGTGGCTCTTCTGTTCTCTGATCCCCAGATAAGTTTTAAACTTACTAAGGTACACTATTAGGGTACAATATATTGGGGTGCACAATATATCACCATAGCTCACAACCATCTGTAACTCCACTTCTAGGGTATCTAATGCTTTCTCTGGCCTCTCAGCACCCGTCCTTTGGTATACAGATATATATGCAGGCATACACATTTAAATTTTTAAAAGACAGTCTTAAAATAGTTTGTAAAACTTTTATGAAACAACAAAAAGGTAAGGATGAGGTGACCAAAACACTGAAGTACTGTAGTGTGGGGACCTTTAGTATTGTTTCCAAGCCAAAGGAATCCTCATCCATCCACACTGAAAAGTTTAAAAATTCAAAAACAAAACAAAAACAAAAAAAAGAATCCCCTCAACCATGCACATAAGAAACCCTAATTAGCTGGGCGGTGGTGGCCCATGCCTTTAATCCCAGCACTCGGAGGCAGAGAAGGTGGACTCTATGAGGCCAGCCCGGTCTACAGAGTTCCAGGTCACGCTCTAAAAGATACAGAGAAACCCTGTCTCGAAAAACCAAAAAAAAAAAAAAAAAAACACGTCCCCCCAAAACCCAAAAAAAAGGCACATAAGTAGAAATGAGACTGGTTGGTAAGAGAACCAATGAGACAGAGGTACAAGAGAGGGTAAGGAGAGGGTTGAATGGGATCAAAGTAACTCACATACATGAAAAATGTCAAAATGGAACCCACTGTACATAAAAGGAAAAAATTGGGGCTGGAAATGGCTCAGCAGTTAATTAAGAGCCCTGGCTTCTCTTCCACAGGACCTGGGGTTCAATTCCCAGCACCCACATTGCAGCTCACAACTGTCTGTAACTCCAGTTCCAGGGAATCTATCTAACACACACAGATATACATGTAGGCAAAACATCAAAGCACATGAAAAGGGGGAAATTAAAAAAATAAATAAACAAACAAAAAAGCCAAAACACTCAAAACTACAGACACCCATTTTCCAGATAAACAACTGTGAGATGAAATGACAAGAAGAAAAAAGACTCCTCAGGGACTCTGGCTCCATAAACCTGAGTATCATGAGGCAAGCAGATTCTGGAGTGGGACCTGGATTCACCATCAGGCACTTAGAAGCACTTTTGCTAGAAAGCACTGACTTCTTACTTGTGCCAATAAGTAACTAAAAACAGGACAACACAGAACTGTCACCAGGGATCCTCCTAAACTCTCCAGACTTTGCAGATGAGGAGCGGAGGTAATCATCTGAGAACCAGACTGACCCCTGAAGCTGTAACAAGGACTCCTCATAAGGGATAACTGTGATAAGGACTGACTTCAGACTACTTAGCAGATTCAGAAAGAGGTAATGAAGGGCGAAGGACCAACACCTTGACCAGGACTGCTCAAATATGCATTCCTCTTTCTCATGTCAGACAGACCTGGGGCCACTGGACTACTTTCATTTGTTCCTCTTCCTAAATCTCATTGCTTTCTGTGATGACTTCTCTAATTAGCATATTGGATGGTATCTGAGCCTAGTTTTAGGGAGCTCCTGTTCATATTACATATCTGGAGGACTAGGTGTCCAACCCCTTCTGCTAGCTTTATTTCCACAACTGTAATATGAAGGGAATAGGTAATTCAAAGAGACAATAACAAGCCATGAATAGGTAGCGGTAACACATAACTTATAAAGTATTTACACAGTGTATAAGTGTACATTCAACCAGTGATAGCTAGTATCCAAAAAAAGACAAATTAAAGCAGGCGGGCTTAAAAAAAAAAAAAAAGACAAGTTTATGACTCCAGTAAACTATGAGTTAAAGACAAAATTCACTGGGACTACTGGCGGGTAGGGCCAGTGAGATAACACAGAATGCCAGGAAATGTACATGAACACAACGAACTAGAACACCAGGTTTCCAAAAGAGGGCTTAGGCTTTGCACCCACAATGGTTTTTGACATGCTTACACTGTAAGAGAATGCCTCTGCAGCTCCTGCTACCTTAGAAAGCTCCAAGTCTTATTAGGAACACAATCTCAATGAATAAATAGATGCTCTGGTTGAGGACGATGTTAGGATTCTGCTCTCATTCCTCAGGGTCTGGCATCTTATGTCATCAGCAGGCAGCAGGCGTGGTCATGCAATCCCAGCTAAGCTGAACACAGATCCTTACTCTCATTCCCTACTCTCTCTCTGCGCTCTCTGCTCTGTGTTCTCTCTCTCTGTTCCCTGCTCTGCTCTGCTCCCTCCACCACCAGGCCTGGATCCCCTCCTATCCCTATTTCTTTCTAATAAAGCTCTTTATAACTCTGGTAGTCGTGGCCGTGGCCCGTGACTTTTCCGCCGGCAACCAGCGCCACTAACCAGCTCCGGCGCCACCAACCAGCTATCAGAAGACATGAGGAAAAGAAGACTCAATGAGTAATCTACCAACAAAGAAAACACATATTAGGGCTTTGGATGCAGCTCTGTTGGTACAGTGCTTGCCTAGAATAAATAAATAAATTTAATGTCCATTGGTGTTTTGCCTGCATGTTTGTCTGTGAGCTGCCATTTAGATGCTGGGAATCAAACTCAGATCCTCTAGAATAGAGCAGTCAGCACTCCCAAATGCTGAGCCATCTCTCAAGCCCCTACACTTATTTTAATGTACTAACTCCCACCTAACAAATATGATCAAATATAGAATCCAAAAATTACCCTAACCAAATGCTAAACAAACTATTTTCAGGTACAAGGACAATGATCTACACAAAGAAATGCTGATACTCCCTTACTCTATAATCCTTGTGTTTAAGTTCCTTCTTTCAGCAAAACCCAAAATATCTAGCCACTAATATTTACACAGAAAAAAAAGAAAAGAAAATGAAGTTAGTAACAATAACCAATTTCATGGCAAAACTAAACTCCAAGCAATTTTATCAAATACTCAAGAAACCTCTCCTGTCCACAGATCACACCAAGTGTCTAACTACCACTAAGTCATTTCCTGATACTGACTGACCCGAGGGCGAAATGTCCAGTAAAAGTGCCGCCTTTTATGGTAGTTCAGGGAACTGAACCCTGGGGCGTACATGCTACTTGGGCACTCTACCACTGAGCTCTACCTCCTGCCCAGTAAAGTAGTTTGGACCTCATATACTATGTGATCTCTTATTAGATGAAGAAACTGGCTTCCAAAATAAAGGACTCCGGTACCGACAAATACTAACAGATTTTTTTAAGGAATCTAAACACCTGGGCATGGTGGCACATACCTACTAAACCCCAGCACTGAGAGACAGGAGGATTCCTAATTTGAGGCCAGTCTAGGAACACGGGGAGCCAAGCATGCATGCTTCACCAGCATTGCAGGGGAGGTAAATCCAATGGAAGTGATCAAGCCCACTGGTGTGGTCCGATCAAGGATGGAGCCAATTAGGAGGTTTTAGGGGCTAGGAAATACAAAGCTATTACATGCATTCTTCCTCAGACCACTACTGACCAACTAGAAAACATCCTGAGGCCAGAGATGATAGCTCAGCACATCCTTTGAGAAATTCTAGGCTATCCTACAAGCTTACCCCCCCCCCCCCCTAAGCAGGCCTTTTAAATTTCCTAAAGAAGAATAGGCACGGGTATTTCCCACCTTGCCTTCCATTGGCACACGCTCACATCTGACTTTAAGAGGCTTCACAAAAGAGTTATAGCCCCCAACTTCCTTGACTTTAATTAAACTTGGCTTCTACTTCTGAAAAATCCTCAAGTTTTTATTTTGTTTTGTAGTCTCGCTAATGCTTTTAAATGAGAGATGCTGTGAAAAGGAAAAGCAAATTCTTTGCAGCTGCATGTGAGCATTCTGCCAAGTGAAGCACGGGAAGAAGCTCTCCCATGTTAGAAATTTCCAACTGGGAGATTTACAAAACAGCAGGGGAGAATGGATGGAGCTGAGGGAGACGTGTGCATGTGAAAGAGCTGCAAAAAGCTCCCTTTTTTGTGTTCAAGTCCCAGGGGCCTTTGGAGGCTTGTCATGCTTCAGCGACTGCTGCCCCCTCCTACTTCACCCCCTTTTCTAAAGCCACCATCCTCTCCACACAGGCTTTCAGATGGAAGAACACATTCTGCAGCAGCCCTTCTTAGTCTTCCTTTATGTGACCCCCATCTCCCCAGGCCTCCCCAACAGTCTTTCTGCCACAACTGGATAATGGAAAGCAGCTTAACAGGGAGGTAGCAACCATTTTCCTGACTAAATGAAGTCCTGGAGCTAAGCTGCACTCCTAAGAAGGAAATGACAATCACTGCGGCAAATGAACTTTTTATTTTCTATTAGTGGGAGCAGGATAACTGGCACCATCAACAGCTGAACGTTCAGAGATGAGCTTTTCAGTTGTGGTTTTGAAAGAAAGCTACGAGGGGAAAAAATCTAGCTCTGCTCTTTTACAGAAAGCTAATTTAGGTCAGATATGCCGTCCGAGATGACAGGGTTTTACGTTTATACGTTTAAGTGCTGGTTTTTCCAGAGGGAAAAGAAGTAGCCACTACCAATTTCTAGTAAAAAGGCTCCTTAGAAACCAGTGTCCCAGGATTATCCACTATCCATCCAGCCATTCTCTCGAGTAGGAAGGACTCTCTATTTTATATATGCCCTCTACTAAACATCACCTCTGGAAAGGAGTAGGTTAAAACCGTTCAGCCAGACATGGTGTCTCACGCAGACCTCTGTTGAGTTCGAGGACAGCCTGGTCTACAAGAGTTCCAGGACAGCCAAGACTGTTGCACAGAGAAACACTGTCTCAAAAATCCAAAAACTTCTAAGCCAGCTCTCTGACAGGCTATCAATGTTCATCTCGGGGAACCAACTTACCTTCCTCCCACAGAACTCAGTAAATTGCAGTTTATTCTTGAGCCCAAGCATCACAACCACATCCTCAAGAAGGAATGTAAGTAAAATGCATAGGCCTTGAGATCAGTGTGCACACAGCCCAAGAACAGCCACTCAACCAGGTAAATGGAGACTGAAAGAGCTTGGGGGTGGGGAGTTTTACACATTTATAAGATCCTCACTAACACAACCAAGGTGAAACCTAGGCATCACACCATATTTGAAGATCCTTCAGGAGGCATTTCAACAACATGGATTGTGACAACCAGAAAATTCACTAGAATCGGCATACTTCCAAGTTCATCTATGGTGTACCATATAGTTTAAAACCTGCTTCTAACAGCTTTGAACCTGAACTACATTTTGCAACTGATACCCCTCCAGGGAGTACCACACTTCCCCTATTCATCACCTACTGATGTTTACAATCAGCTAGTTCATGTTCAAGCTCTTTTCCAGGTGACTGCAGGTTTTCCCCACAAGCAGTCCTCAAACTACTTCACATGGGAAAAGAAGGTGGGCTGCTCTCTGATGACTAGGTGGCAGGAGAGTTAACAAAGGAGTGACACTCCAGAGAACCAGTAGTTTCGGTGTACTGTGGTTTCTGGGTAGAGTGCCGAATTTACCATGTCTCCCTATAGCTGAGGAGGATATAAGGTTTGTCATCCAGCAGCAAGTTGTAACAGCACACCAATCAAAGCAGCTGTAATAAAGCAGCAATGAAGCACGGTGGAAGGAAATGCCTCCAGGTTGGTGGAGGACAGCTGACTACTTTAGAGCACCGCTACAAGAGTGTGCAGCCCACTTCACAGACTTAAGATAAAAGTAACATCATGAGCACTCATGAGCTCCTAAGTTGGCAGGGAGACACTACGGTTGTCATTTACAGTAGCACACTTACTAGGAAGCAAGCCACCAGGGAGATGTCCTGTGCTCATGAGAAGACACTGCCCACTTACTAACGTGTGTGCGCACGTGCACCAAATAACAGAACTGTTGCTCACCTCACCAGAAGATTTAACCCACCAGGATGTACAACAACTTCTCAAGCCATCACAAGAAAATGTCTTGTCTCAAAGTGATTCAAAAAAAAGCAGTAGAGGCTTTTGATAAAGAGTCCGGAACCCAAAAGATCGATTCCAAACACCCACAGCAGGAGAAACTGGTCAAACACCAGAAGTGCAACCAAGGGCTGCACAGGCGGGGAATGACCATGAAACTGCTGTTTCCTTATGAGGAGGCCCTGTACATTAGTCCTTCCCTAGGGGAGAGATGTATGTGGCCTTCACTATTTACAGTTTCCTTTTCATTACTGCTGGTTCTGAGCGAGCACATGAGAGGATGTTAGCAAAGGTAGGAGAGACTAGCATTTTTATTTGTTCTCTGTTGGAAGTTGTCTGTAATTGAGAGGTAAATATACTTGTTAGAGACCATCCTAAGGAATCTTTCTTTTAAGGCCAAGTAAGGATAGGGTCCCCAAAGCCTGCTTAATCAGCATACCACATGGAATTCATCAGCCATATTTGTCCTCTTAGGCTTCAAACACTTCCCAGGATTCAAAGGATTAAGGTGCTCTCTGCTCAGGAATCCAGAAGATAGGGTCACTTCTTGACTGTAGGAAAACACACTAAACAAACAGGTTATGTCCTCAGTCAATTGAAGGAGTCAACAGTGTACGGTGACTTCTTCCCTTAAATCCTGGTACAGCTGTGGCTGCCTGCCCACTTTTTATTTAGCACGCAGGAGGGACTGTTCTTGGAGACAAAGCTGACTGGTCTTGACCTTTCTTTCATTTGGACCCCCTCAACTTTGTGCCATCTTTCTTATGAATATTCCTGATGGTATTGATGCCCCTACCTCCATGAGCTGGGTGGGATTACAGGCACTTTGTGGCCTTTCCAACTGGAAATAAGGAAATAATTATTCATCCTAGTTGGCTAAGAGACTTAAAAAGCGATATACTCTGACAGTTGGGGCAGACTAGCTACACCCTTCAACATTTCCTCTTACAAAGGCTCTGAGAACCAAATCAGGTTAAAAATGAAAGGAGGGATTAAAGCACATGTCTAGCATGCATGAAATCCTAGGTTCAATTCTAACACCACAGGAAGGAAAAAAAAACGAAACAACAAATAAGGAGCAATTAATGATGGTGGCTCCTATGCCCTTTCCTATATATAATCTCATTTGGAAAGGGCTGGAGGATCTCAAACCCAAAGACAATCAAGGCTGCATAGCAAGTTTCAGGCCAGCATGGAGCAGAGGTGCGGGACATGAGGAGGCAGGATTCTACAGTCATGCAAGATACCAAGGAAACGATGGGCACTGGTCCCTAGGGCCTGCCTGCCAAACAAAATCTGGTGTGCATGTGCCAGGACGTGAAGGAAGAAGTCACCTTCAACTGACTGCATAAAGTGTCTATACAGTGGATCTGCTGTCAAGAAATGGTCCTAATTTCTGGACTGCTCAAAAGAAGGCAATTCCCAAAGCAGTATCATTTCACAAACTCAATCTCACAAAGCAAAATCTGGAATGCTATGTAAGTTTCGGCTGACAGTCATACCTATTTGGACCTGTGAGAGTGATTAAGGCTAGAATTCAAATCAAGTGCAGAATTCTAGATAAATGCCTTTTAAGTGTGGGACAAGAATTTAGCACTCCAACTGCATCCAAAGAGGTTAAGTCCTAGAAGAGACCAGAGAAAAGACAAGCGCTAGACTGAGATCCAAGCAAGCATTACAAGGACAACCAACTCGTCCCATTCCTTAGTCTCGTGCTCGTAAAGGGCAGATGATGTGCCAACTATTTTAAAGCTCCAACACACCAATTCTGTAAACAATGATGGCTACAGCCTGCACACTGCGCACTGGAATGGATTCCTCAACTTGGCCTCATCACTTATGCAGCTGATGAAACAAACACTGACAGCTTTTTTGCATTTGTAAAGGCCCCACAGCAGCTGTGGTGATCCCACCATAGAGCAATGAATTAAGCCTGAAACCCAGCTGGGTCTGAACAGAAGCCTTTTTGCACAATACAGCAAGACTATCATTGTTAACCTAGGCATTATTGGGAAATATTCTGCATTACATTATAGGGCAGTTCTAACTCAATTCTAAAATTAGTTCTAATAAGCAATTTTAATTTTAGTGGAAAGAATGTGGCAGTTGCTTTCCAAATGACACAACTATGTATATAGCTACACCACACAAAAGCAGCACAGCAGAACACATTTCCAGTTAATGCAAAGCTTAAAATACTAACTTCTTAGACACACAAATACCCAAGGATGCACGTAACTTCTAAGTTGAAGTGGGTAACTAGTAATATAAGTAGGCTAACTAATGGTCTCCAGACAGGACTTAATATAATCATTCCAGAAAAACCAAAGTGTGTGAAAAGTGTGGGTAACATCATTAGTAAAGACTATTTTGACCATGAACTTCAACTCTATATAAGATGTAACAACATTCCAAACACAGACATATTAGTGTTTGTCTTCCTATCAACAGCAACCCTGAGGAAAAGTGGGGACATCCTCAGTACAACACAGGCCCCTTCCACCTTCCCAGAATGATACCCAACCCCATGGGGGTCACCTTACCTGTCATCTGCAAATCCCTCACTCCACTTCTCTTGTTGCCCCTTCAATTTCTCTGAATGCTTTAAAAATGAGCAAAACTGGACTGACTTAGTAAGCAACTATAGCTAAACAATTTCACATCATCACTGTAGGAAGAAATCTGACAAGTCAGAAAAAATATCAAAAGGGGCTGGAGAGCTAGCTGGCTCAGCTGGCTGATCTTCCAGAGGACCTGGGTTTAATTCCCAGCATCCACATGGCAGCTCACAACTGTCTATCACTTCAATTCTAGGGAATTCAATGGCGTCTTCTGAACTCTACAAGTACCGCATGCGCGCGCGCACACACACACAAGACAAAACACCCACACACATAAAATAAAATTTTAAGAAAGAATTCTATTCCAGGCCTCTTCAAAGATCTGCCATTTTACATTTATCATGAAGAGCACTTGTTAAGTGTTTTAACTGGCTTGGAAGTAGCAAGAAAATTAGGTCTATGCAACCTATAATCTTAGCATTTGGGAGATCGCGGCAGGAGGGCCTGTTTAAGGCCAGCACAAGCAAATACAGGAAACTGAAACAAGCTTGAACTACATTAGTGCCTGTTTCAAAGAGACACACACCTCAAAAAAAATTTTTTTCTCCA
>CABHPQ010128349.1:0-16439 GCA_902168405.1 Peromyscus aztecus | reverse complement strand
GTAGTGTTCACAGGTGGTCATGAGCTGCTCAGGTCTGGCATGTCCAGAAGAGAAGCCAGTTACCACAGTAGGTCCCTTAAAGAATATGGTGTGAAGCTTTCCTCCATGGAAGCAGATCTTACTAGTCCATAGCAAGGAAAAGGAAATGATATAGAAATTATGGTACTTGAAGAAACCAAAGGAGAGGGCAGTTTTGTGATCAACATCAGAACGAAAATCAGAGCACTAAATTTCCATCACAAAGTGAACTTAAAACATAATCAGGAGTGAAACTCTATTTTCTACAAAATGTAAACCTGATGATTCCCCCAACCTTCACTTTCTTTTGTTATTTGCTTTTTTCTCTGGCAATTTTATAGTGTAAGAAATTTTAAAGAAGAAGACATGGATGGGACATGTAGGGCATTGGGGAGGGTAGGAAAAGATGGAAGTAATGGGATGGGAGGGAAGTAACAGAAGATGACATGGCAGCAATAACTGAGCACTGTACATATGAATGAAACTGTCAAAAACAGATTTAATAAAAGAAAAAACCTTAAAATCATACAGCACTATGGATGATTGCTACCTCCTCTCAGAACTGCAAATAGGAAGAGGCAATAACTCTTTCCCCATTGGCACAGAAAAAGACTGACTTTCTGAACAGAATACCATTGGCGCAGGTAGGAAGATCAATGAGTAATAAATGGGACCTCATGAAACTGAAAATTTCTGTACAGCAAAGGACACCATCATTTGGACAGAGTATCAGCCTACAGAATGGGAGAAGATTTTTACAAACCAAATATCCAATAGAGAGCTAATATTCAAAATATATAAAGAACTAAAAAAACCCTAGATATCAAGAAAACAAAAAACCCAATTAAAAATGGGGTACAGATTTTAACAGAGAATTCTCTTTAGAGGAAACACAAACGGCTAAGAAACACTTAAAGAAATGTTTAATATCCAAATGCATATCAATACTACTTTTAAATTTCATTTTACATTCATCAGAATGGCTAAGATCAATAAAACAAGTGACATGCTGATGAGGATGTGGAATAAGGCCAACACTCATTCTCTGTTGGTGGGAGTGCAAACTTGTACAGCCACACTATGAAAATTACTATGGTGGTTCCTTGAGAAGACAGGAACTAATCTACCTCCATATTTAAGTATACTGCTCTTGGGAATACCCAAAGGATGTTTCATCCTACCACAGAGACATTTGTTCAACCATGTTCATTGCTGCTCTATTCATAACAACCAGAAATTAAAGGACAACTTATGTAGTGGGTGGTTGTCTGTGCCATGCCCTGAAGCACCACACCTAGCGAGGCAGCAGATAGCTGCTAGGTACATGCCCCTTGGGCATGGTCTGGACAGCGACCCTTAAGACCTGGGATGCACTAACATGTGTTCTCCTCTCTTTGCTACCTCGTGGTTTTGGATACTGGTGGGGATAAAAACAGAGTTCTCCAGAGAACTGAGTTGGATCGTGCCTCACCTTCCAGAATCCTGCTACAATCCCCATCTCCTGTATTATGAGTTTCCTGTATGGTGAGTTAACTCCCCAATAAATTCCTATAATCATTAAGCTATTTCTGTGGATTGGTAGTGATTTTATCACATTAAACCTAGATGTCCCTCAATAGATAATGAATAAAATGTGGTACATTTACAGAATGGAATATTACTCAGCCATTACAAAAAAATAAAATCATGAAATTTTCATGTAAATGGATTAGTATAGAAAAAATCATCCTGAGTGAGGTAACCCAGAACCAGACAAATATGGTATGCATTTTCTTTAAGTGTGGATAGTAGCTGTTAAGTCAATGATAAGCAAGCTACAATCTGTAGAGGTTAGGTATAAAGTAAGGGGGTCAATTAGATCTCCCTAGGAAAAGGAAATAGCTATGGATGGATGGGTGGCTTGGAAGGGAGAGAGTGAAGAGGGGGGTGGGGGGGACTAGGGGAGAGACAGCTAAAATTAAGGGCCATTTGAAGGGTAGAAAAGAAATCTAAAGCAGAAGTTTCCTAAAATATGTACATATATGAAAGTGATCTAAATAAACTCACCAAGTAATGAGGGAGACAGCCCCAACTTACCATATCTTGTCACCAAATGAAGCTTCCAGTGCTGAGATTGGGTTGTATCTAATTAAATTATTGTCCAAATGGGTCCCATAGGAACTCTTAAACAACTCAGGCTATTGACAAGATTATGGGTTGGTCTCCACAAACTGATAGTAAGGTCTCATTGCTGAAGACAACACCCACACAACTCATTGAACATGGAAAAGTCAAGTTGGTGCCTACATAGAGCCTTCACCCCTATGTGCTATCACCTTTGGTACAAGAAGGTACTCTGAGCTGGGTGGTGGCGGTGCATGTCTTTAATCCCAGCACTTGGGAGGCAGAGGCAGGTGGATCTCTGTGAGTTTGAGGCCAGCCTGGTGTACAGAGCAAGATCCATAACAGGCACCAAAACAACACAGAGAAACCCTGTCTCAAAAAACAAACAAACAAAAAAGGTACTCTGCAGCTACCAAAAGAGAAATGTAAGCAAAAACCAAGCTACAAACTCTTTGACCTACAATGATGTCCTGCCTGCAAGATATGCTAGTCCAATGGTGGCACAAAGTTCACTGGAGTAAACAACCAATATTGATTTGACTTAAGGCCTATTCCACCAGATGGAACCCATGTTCAACACTGCTTGGGTGACTAAGAACCTAAGAATAGGTGGCCTAGGGCCCCAGGTAAAATCTAATACTAATGTTCCAAAAAAAAAAAAAAAAAAAAAACCCAAAAAGAATAGTTACAGCAAAATGACTCCTAATGATATTCTGATATAGTCATAGGTCAGTGCCTTATTCAACCACAATCAGAGAAGCTTCATCCTGCAGCAGATGGGAACAAACACATCCAGACATTATGTAGACTCTCAGAGGCTTTGAAACACTCAGCCCTAAATGAGATGTCTCCAGTAAATCTCAGGGTGCCTTACCTAAGAAGAAGCAGAAAGAGTGTAAAAGCCAGAGTGGATGAAAGACACCAAGAAAACAAGGCCCTCTAAATCAACAGGATCGCCACACATGAATTCATAGAGACTGAGGCAGAATGTACAGGGGCCCCTCACAGTCCTGTACCAGATGAGTTCCCAGAGCTGAAAGGAGAAATGGACACATGCTGCCATTCCAAACACACAAGCAATTTCCAATGGATAGGCACTTGCAAATGAAAATATTTCCTCCAAAGGAGTCTCACTGGAGCCAACTCTTAAGAGTAGGATGCATGTCCAGCAAGAGATGGCCAACAAACTCAAGGGCATCTTTGGAGGGTCCTTGCCTCAGTGTCAGGTCATGAATTTTCTTTTTAAAAAATAATTTATCACACACACATACACACACACCCTTTTTTTTCTCTTTTTACCCTACTGGCTCTTTGTGTATATATTATGGCTTCCAGTTTAGTGTTTTTATGGGATTTCTGAGTGTGCAAATGAATGGATCTGTGTTCCCATGTCTTCTCTTGGGCTCTCTTCCTTCCTTTTTTTTTTTTTTTTTTTTTTTTTTTTGTCCTATTCTGTGTTAGATTTGCTTTGTTATATTTTGTTTTATTAGTATCCCTTAGAAGCCCATTTGTTTTCTAATGAGACAGAAGGGGGTAGATCTGGATTGGAGGGGAGGTAGGGAGGAACTGGGAGGGGGTATAGGGAGGGATTAACATAATCAGGATACATTATGTAATAGAATAAAACCCTTTTTCCATAACAGGGGAAAAAAAACCCCAAAACTAATTGTTCTCCATGCAGCACCTAGTGGCAGACTGAGCACCTTTCATGTGGGCTGGGGAAAGCCTTGAAACTCCTCCTTCAGGGATTCCATACTGGAAAAACCCTGAAATCCAAATGCATGTGCTTTCACGACCATTAAAAAAACCTTCACAGAACAGTTAGCTTTCCACTTCCAGATGACTCCTTGTTTCAGCTCTTCGGCTATGTTCTAGTTTATTCTGTTACTGTGACATGGGATGGGGACAATGCAGGAACTCATACAGCTCTCACATGACTTCACGTCAAGAGCAGAGAGAAACAAGTGCATCTACACTGATAGCGGCTTCCTAGTTTTCATCTAGTTTTCTCTGTGTAATATAACTCACATCTACTACTGGGGAATGGTACCATCCATAATGAGGTGGGTCTTCCTACGTCAATAAACAATTAAGACAGTCCCCCACAGATATGCTCACAGGCCAACCTGATACAGGTGATTTCTCAACTGAGGCCCTTTCCCCAGGTGATTCTACCTTGTGGTGTGGCAAGCTGACATTTAAAACCAACAAGCACAGGCTATAAGCAGAGTCCTTTTTACATGGTCTGTTTAGCACTGTTTTCATATTTTTTGGGTTCTTGTTGTTGTTTCATGGTTTAAAATTGCCCAGTAACAGTGCTTGCTGACTAGTATTCCAAACCCAAGAGACTGACATATGTTTTATAAGGAAAATGGGTGTGTTAGATAAACATGAGTTTATACTCGTTGGCTACGAGTTCAGCATCAATGGATCCAGTGTGTATTCAAAAAGATATTTTTTAAACAGAAACATATAAACAATGCTAGGTACTAATCAGTTATGGAACTGTTACTACCCAGCCTTACAGCAACCTAATCCAGAAATTCCATCAGAAACAATTTATCACTCACTAAGTTATGGTTAAAAGAGACTGTAGTACATAACTATTGAAAAATATGATAACTACAGCATTTAGATAAAATATGAAATCATAACATGCATTCTAGTTTCATTTCTGTTGCTGTGACAAAATTCCATGACACAAAGCAACTTAGGGAAGGGTTTAGTCAGCTTCCAATCCCAGGTTATAATGCATCCTTGAGGGCAAGTCAGGGCAGGAATTTAAGCAGCTAGTTACCTCATATCCAATCAAGAACAGGGAAAAAAAAATAAACACATGGATCTTTGCTGGCTTACTCGTCTGCTCTTTCTAGGAGCTAGCTTTCTCCTCTCATATAGTATTCAGGGCCCCCTTCCTGAGGAATGGTACCACCCACAATGGGCTATGTCATCCTATGTTATCAATTAACAGTAAAGCCAGTCTCCCACAGACATGCCTCCAGGCCATCCTGATCAATACATAATTCGTTAAGACTCTTTAGGTGATTCTAGGTTGTGACAAGTTGACAAAAATTTAAACTAATTAGAAGGGCTTATATCCCATGACTCCATTTCTAACATTCCGAAGCCTTGGATAAAATGCACTTTTATACATGAGAACAATTCCGGTCTGGTGGGAAGCATTGCCAGTCTGAGCCTCTAATCAAGCTCCCCTATTGATCTGCCGGGCAGCCTGACAGACATCAGTCTTTCCTGTTAAAAACAGAAAATAGTGCCTGCTTTGAAAAACCATACCTTTCTTGAGGGTTCACGAGGATAGGCTGAGGTGCATATAGTGTGGGACACTCTTAAGAATGAACACTGCCCTCCCAAAGCAAAATGATCTCCATTTCTGCTCCCATACAAGGAACAGAAGAGATTTTCAAATTTGCTTCTTGAAACTCAAATAGAAAGTTTAGGTTCTCCGGGTATTGGCAGACAGCTGGATGCCAAATCTTTGACATAAGAGGAGACTCTACATGCTTCCTTAGCAAAGAGGGGGCTGATTAGATGTTCTTGGGGAAGACATGGCTGTGGCCTGAATTTAATATTTGTTTATGCTTGTTAAATTCCAGTTGGTTTGAAAACATGTTCTCAAGGGATTATCAGTCTTAAATGAGGGCCTGGGGCTCCTGTGTCTTCTTTAATTCAACCAGCGTTTGGCTAGGGGAGAGTGGTGAGACCTTATATTCTCATTATACAGACAGGAACAAGTTCTGGACCACTGCTAATGTGGAATTCCTTCCTCGTTCCCATTGCAGTTGAGTAGAAAGTAATAATCTCTGCCCCCCATCAAATCCATACGACCCACAAATCAAAGAATCACCTTGATACGAATCATGTTTAGGAAAGAAATTCCAAATTGGCAGTGGTTTATGTATACGTAATCTGAGATATGCAAAATACTATGGTTAGATTTGCCATGATTAGAGACTTGGAGATAAGACAACATATAACCTCCTGGTACACTCACGTGTGCCCACACAAGAGGATTTTACTTGCTAATGACTGCGTCCAGTGCTTTATGTGTATGGTGCCATTTCATTATCATGCCCTTAGGTTGATACTTAAGAAAAAATTCAGTTTAGGAGCTAACTAACTTGCATAGAGTCATAAAATTAATAAATGATAAGTAGTTATGAGGACGGAAAAAATGAACGTCCGTGCAGTGAGGTCGAGGAGGAGTCAGTCAGGGTCGGCTTAAGGAAATGCAGGTGGTAGGAGTTTTTGGAGGCCTTTGGAGACACTCTAATAGGACATCCGACTTCACGTCCACTCACACTGCTCTCAAGAGCCAAACATGAGGTTCTCGCATCAGGAAGCGAACATCTTTCTGCAACAAATCTCTCTTTGGGACGCAGACCAAGGAGAGTCTTTCCTTCTCTTTAGGACTATGAGAGAAGTGAGCACTCCATATGCGTGCACTCATGTGCACCTGCACACATATGTAAAGATGCACACACACATATATTTTTTAAATAAGAATAATAAAAACAAAATTTTGTCTGAGATAGAACCTCAGTTTAATGACTTTCCTTTTCTTAAGTGTAGGTAGATTTTGTTTGAAAATAATCTAGAAAACTCTGGGAGGGCACAGAGTAGTGTGAAGGAAAACACAACTGGCCTCAGGCTGATGGCTACTGAAGCCAACTTGTGGATATCTATTATACTAACTTCTCAAATATTACAAGTTATTCAAACACCTCTATCAATCAGGTTTTCTTAAAATGTGCAGGTAATTTTGATTCATGAGCCGTCAGCATCTCATTTCAGAGGATAGAAGTCACAAGGACTAACCTACATAAATTATACTGCTCTGTGTGCTTGGCTATCCCTAACAACTTGGTAACAGCCACAGCCCTCATGGTACTTCCTTTCTCATCCCTAGATCTTTATGTTGCTCCAAGGACTGGTCCTCTGCTCTAGGCAGGATTTCCTTGCTTCTAATTCTGCCATGTCATTCCTGGCAGAGACCACACAGCTTCTGCAGAGGTGGATCCGTGCTGCCAACCTTGGTGATCTGAGAAGCTGTCTTCAGTACTCTATGTGGAAAGGGTAGTCCTTGTGATTTTCGGTTCTGAAAAACAAAATCACTAATTCAAAACAGAAATAAAGAACAGGCATTCTTAAAGGCAATGTCTTAAGTGACAGAGTTGTGCTTTTCTAACTCTCCAGTATACAGATTAGTCATTGTCTTTACTCACTGACCCAACCTTAAACAAGGAAGAGTTACAGTATGGTTTAATTAACCTTGAATATAACAGTAAGTATCTATTCAAGGACCAGTCACCCTGCTTATGTGTAGCTCCCTTTATCTTTAAAAGGAAGTAAAGGAGATGGACTTACGAGGGGAATGTGGCCAACCGGAGGTTCTTGTTTAGGCTGAGGAGTTCCTCCATATCTTTTTCTGTTAATTTAAAATCAAATACCTGGAACCAAAATCAGATGATCATAGGGAATTATATTAATTAATTAAATTAATTAATTAAACCCTATTTAATTGTCATGTGTGTTCCTTACAATGGACAGCGAGATGGGACAAAAATTCTTCCTTAGACACCTAGAACTTCCCCTCACATACAGCTGAGCCTCCCAAAATGCACTTGGATTTTCATCACTTGATGGGCACGGGCTTAGCCTCACTTACATTTAAGAAACTTGGAAAGATGAGCTATATATTATTTTTATGTTATGGGGGTGAGGAACACAGGAAGAGTCTTAAAAAAGCAAAGTAATTTCATCAATGACCTACCTCCTCCTGTCAAAAGGAAAAAACCATTGTTCCCTCTGACCTCATCAACTAGGAAGCCAGTTGGTACTGACTTTAGCATCAAATCACACAAGAACTTTTTGAGTGACTTCATTTTCAAATAGTCATCTTACCTCTCCTGCCCTTCCCCTTCTAACTCACTTGATCAAATTCAGCAATAACTGTATCTCACAGGGACCACAATTCACTGCAGCTGAGGGTCTGAATCCAAGGAGAATGAACAGAAGAACATCCAGTGGCTTTACCCTGCCCTAAGGGAGGGGAGCTGTTGGACTTCAGCCTCTACCCTAGGAAGATGGCTGTCCTTGGGTTTGGCCAAACCAGCTACACAGTATATATAGGAATTATATAGAGGCAGCCTTAGTGCTGGAGTCATTGGAACCAAAGAGAGATGTAAACAATACCAGAAAAGATAGTAAACGGGTACTCTGAGCTGTCATACAGAGCGTACTGAAAGCTTTTGGCTAGCTCAGAGGACAAGCCCACAGTCAACTGTCCTTGATTTTCTTCTTCTAGTTAAGCTCGTGTACACAACTCCTGGCTCCTCCAGAATTGACTGGCACTTTCTCTTGAGCCTCTCATAAACTGATACCATTCTCTGTCCTCAGCATCAGGTCCCATTTCTGCTGTGATTCTTGTGATTCTAAATTTTAAAAGACTGTCTTCAAAAGTCTGCTCTCAATCAGCATTTTGTACATGTTGTAGATAATGAAGATGTCTAGCGGATTAGTTTTCACTGACTCTTAAATGTCATTAGGCAAAAGTAAAAAACATAACACTGGCAGCAGCGGACTAGTGGACATAGCCTATATGGTCCAGACTGGCTAGATGCTCACTAACCCTGTATTCCTTCCCCCTGAGCACATACTGGGCTCACACTGGCCTTCTGCTGAGGGCCAGTGTGGCAGAATGACTGAATGGGAGGGAGGTGCTCGTTCTCAAAAGTGGTCTCTTACTTGCTTCCCCATGAGCTTCTCTTACCTCTTTCCCCATCTTGGGTTGAATGGAGAAGGTATCCAGCTTTGGTGGGTGCAGGGGTGGGGGGGCATAATAAGAGCTGTCCTGACTCACTAGGTGAAAGGCTGACCACCAGCAGTTAGCTCATAGAAGAATACACCTCTGTCGGGTGAAGGCCATTGAGAGTTGTTTATTTGTTATACAAGTCAGCCAGCACTCCACTCTCTTAAGTCATGATATGAAACATTCTAAAATCAGAAAATGCCCACCTGGATATTCTCCCTAATCCGGCTTGGAGTGACAGATTTGGGAATCACTATCATGTTCCTTTGGATCTGAAATCGGATCAAAATCTGTAGGAAAGAAAGTTTCACGCAGAAATAAAACAAATGGAATCAAGGCTGAGGCATTTCGATAGTTCAGTTTCATCATACAGTAAGAGCTTACAAGTCTCGGTCATTTCAAAGGCCTTTAGAAATCAAACTGAATTGCTTTGTTAATATATCTGTAGTGAATGCCATCAGCCCAAGGAGAAGTTCAGAGGACCCACGCACACCTTCACTGGAATCCCTGAGCATGGGTCCAGTTCCCCCAGTGATCAGGACATTTGGATAAGGCTGACTTTAATGACTATTCTCTCTCACACTGGTTGTCCACGCAGTTGGTGGGGCAGAAGTGACACTGGAGGACATCCTGAGTGCTGACTGTTGAGGAAGGCGGGCCATATGGCTTGACGGGATGGGAACATGGAAGCAACCAACATATAGCTCCAAATCAGGAAGTTCTGGTGAACCAACTCATCCAGGGTAAACTGAGCCCTTTCTAGAAACTGACAGGGCTCAGGACTGTGAGGGAGGTAATGGAGAACTGTGATCTCAGCACATGACAGTTCTTTCCATGTACCTGAGCACAAGACTTCCGATGCTTCTTGGCAATCTTCTGAATGACAGGATCATCCATCAAGTCAACCCCCTGTCTAGAGAGACACAGCAAAGGGTGTTGAGTTAGGAAAACAGTCAACACAAGTGCTTAAAAAAATGTACTTTTCTCTAAGATTAAAAATTACTGCTGGGTGGTGGTAACACACGCCTTTAATCCCAGCACTCAGGAGGCAGAGCCAGGCAGGTCTCTGTGAGTTTGAGGCCAGCCTGCGCTACCAAGTGAGTTCCAGAAAAGGTGCAAAGCTACACAGAGAAACCCTGTCTCGAAAACCCCACACCCAAAAAAATTACTATTTATTTATTTTACTTGCTTATTACTTTTTATTTTTTTTTTGAGGCAACTCACTTAGTAGACCTGGTTGGTGGGCCTGACACTCAGTCCTCTTGCCTCTGCCTCTTGAGTGCTGGGATTGCTGGCAGGTGTCGCCAGACCTGGGTGAGGTTTACTATTTTCTTGTTGTAAAAACTTTTAGTATAAGACACTTTTAAGAGTATGACTGCATTCATAAAAAAAAAAAAATCTATCCAGGCAAGGGTACTAGTGACTAAAATAAGTCATTGTATTTTATTTTAGACAGGGTGCCATGTCTGGCTTTGAGCTTGCTATGTAGCCTGAGAATGACTTTGAACTTTTGATCTTTCTGCCTCCTGTTCAAAGTGCTGGGGTTACAGGTGTGCACTGCCACATCTGGTTTACACAGTGCTGAGGAATCAAAGCCAGAAAATCATTTTTTATTACCCACTTAAGAGGTTTCAGGAATGGAGCTAATCACAGTACTCAACGTGTTTAGAAAGAACCAGACTGAGCGGGTGTTATTTGCCATAAGTCCCTCAGTCACTCTATCAGAGACCTTTCTACACCAAGGCTCAGCTGTAAAATATACTCCAGACCTCTAGGAACTCCCCAGCTGCTATCAAGTCCAAATATGCACACCACATTTCACATGGAAAACACAGAGGTAAGAAAACTGAAGGAAGTCCAGCCTTCCCTGGCTTCCGAATAGTTTCCTGACACCCAGTTTGGGGGTAGGAATGGACTACGAAGAGATGGCCTTTGCAGTCAGGTGACATGAGTGACAAACAGTGGAAAGAAACCTAGTGTATTAGATAGTGAAAGGGAATAAAGATGAGATGCTATGATAAGAACAATGCACCAAATACAAAAAGGGGCTCATGGGAAGTTCCTGGAGGGCACAGCACTATTGAGCTGAACATAACATCAGGGACAAGAAAAATACCGATTTTTAGTAAAAAGAACAGTATATGCAAAGACTAGAAAGAATATTCTATTCAAGCAACCACCAGCAGTTTTATGTGATGGATATGTTGAAGATTTGCAGGAATGGGGAAAAGAGCGACCAGAGGAGGATGGAGCCAGGTCAGCTCCGCCACACAGGCTCAGGCAGAACAAAGTTAAAGTAGGAAACTGATGTGACTGTGTGCGATGAGATCACTTCAGCTAGCAGGTGAGTGACCCAAAGAAATGGGTGGATCTGCACAGAAGTTAGGGGGCTAAGGACCTTAAGGCATCTGTATTTCATTAAGGTAGAGGTGATGACAGAAGAGATCAAAAGACAGAATCCAGCTTCTCCTAGGATAAGTCATCCATCTTTGCATTAGATTGGAGTGGGGCTATGGGAAAGCCACAGTTCTGGCTTAGGTGGCTCAGTAGGGGAACAGTACAAACTCTAGGTTCAGGGAAAAAAGACATCACTTTAGCGTTATCTAAAGACTCTGAGTTTTGTGACATGCCCCGAGAGACATGACTGATAAACTACAAGGCAGATCAACAGAGGGTTCACTTCCGGCTGGGTCTGTCCCTTCAAAGCTGGTTACCCCCACAGGGAAGCCCAATCAAGGCAACCCTCCAGTTTGCAAAGGAGCTCCCCACCTTCTCCCTGGGGCCTGAGAAGTGTGGGCAGCCCACTCTATACCCTCTCAGTGAAATTTCTCCAACTCTCAAATGTGACGGGAGGGGAGCATCTAGCATCTGTTAGCATTCAGATTAGCACAGTCTCTATAACATGCCCTTACCTTGAGCCACCAAGAGGACGGTAAGCAGTCACAGACACATTTCTCTTGTGGCAATAATCAATCAGATTCTTCTGAGTAAGATACGGGTGGCATTCAATCTACAAAGAGAACCACAGTGCACCAAAGTCATTCAGACAAGGAGCACACCAGGAAAGCACTGAAGAGAAGACATACTTGATATCTCCACCATCACTAGCTAGATACAAGGCCTCTCTTAGTGTCTGGATATCTCTACCTACAAATGAGTAGGTTGGGTCTCTGCCAGCTCCAAGACGTCAGATGCTATAAATGGCTCCAAGTCTACAGACTCTCTGACCCCTATGTCAGGCAGACATTCCTGTATCACCTACTCAGTGAGGCTTTCTTCCATCATGCAGGGACAAGCCTGAGCATTCTGAGTCCGCTCCCTCTCCCTCCTGCCCTTCAAATTTCCACTACAGTACTCACATTACCCAACACCTGGCACATTTAATTTGCTTATTGGCTATCTTTTGTCATCAGGATTTGAGTTTCAAACACAAGCCTTGAGAGCAGTTATTTCTGCCTCCTCCATTTTCTCATGCACAATTCCAGGTTATAAACAGACTTAAAAATTAATGCTCACTTAGAGGGAACTGAAGGGAATTATGAACAGTGCCTTTGCTTTCAGGATCATGCCACATCAGCAAGAAGAACTTCCAGGAAGTCTCTGTTGACCGAGTGTTGATGTCACCTGCAACATGTACTTGTCACAAGTAATTCTCTAATATCATCCATTCAACAAATACTGATTGAAAAACTTAGAATGCCCAGGTTTGGGGCTATACCTACAACCAAATTCAGACAAAAATTTCTACGGTCATTAAATCCTGCTGACAAATAGTAGCCAGTAAACATAAAGGTGTGAGGTTTTGGGTACTCTATGTGCTGCAGCAGAAATGTGAAGGGCAGGCGGGAGAAGAAGATTCGTTTCTCTACTCTGCCAGCCTGGGTGGAGACAGTGTCCTTTGCATGGGCTAGATGAGTGAAAGGGGAGGGCTGCTTTCCTTTGATGAGGGTGAAGGGGCTGAGAAGACCCTGCTCTTCTGCACGCACTTAGTCATCTGCCTCCAAACACATGCCAAGAATGGAGATCCGTGTCACATTCTGCCCACCCATGGCATCACCTACACATGAGCTATAAAGAAAGACACTTGTTCATTCAGCCAGTCACTTCTGCCTATTACCTCATTTCAATTCTGACAGCTAATGCAGGCAAACATGTTATCTGTCTCATCCACCTCCACATGGAGGAAAAAAGAATAACAGTGTGTAAAACTTCTGACCATCTACCAGCTCACCTGGTTAGTTATTGGCTTATACCTCAAACCAGGCTTATTCAAAAGTTTCTCAAGCTGTTCATGGTTAAAGTTTGACACCCCAAGGTGCTTCACCAACCCCTCAATCACCAGCTCCTCCATGGCCTGAAAAGAGAAAGAAGTATGCTGAGTATACAAGTTGTTGTCTAGCTCCCTGACAAGCCATGTCCCTTAGTGACTTGCCATAGTGGCCCAATACTTTAAAAGTATTTTATTTGAAGTTACAAATCCATGTGGACAATATTATCTCTACCGGGATACACACAAAGCATTTGGCCACGGTTGGACCCTAGCAAGAATTCAACACATTTCAGCTGTTCTTACTCTTTGTTCCGAGGTGATCTGCAGCAGTCCTCACCAGGGCTAACTCTGTTTCTTCACTTTCTTTCCACCTAGATATTCATCCTGAGCTCAGTGATGGGTCAGCACTCTCGTTTCCTACTGTCACTATTCATATTTTAAGTAATTTGAGGGCAAAGCAATCTGAGACTGGGCTGACCTCTGATAAGTGAACCCTGTTCCTAGGCTTTCAGAAAACCCATGAGCTTCATGGCAGTGTGGAGTCAGGCGTAAGTCAGTCTTCAGTGACGGTGAAGACAGCAACCAGTGAATTAAGACTCTGCAATCAACACCATGGATATTTAAACACATGGTGTTTAACCCCAAATCTTTGATGAGTAGAAGCCCAAGCTGATAGAAAGGGATGGACTATTCGAACCGCTTTGTTTAGCTTCTTTATAGTGAGTTTCCAAGTTTTACAGTTTTCCAGGAAAAGGCTATCAGTGCCCAGCCCAGGGACTTCTCTGTCTGTTCTGTCCCTCTCATCTCTCTAAGGAACTGAAGCATCCTTACAGTTTCACCTGTAATTCTCTCAGGAAAGGCTCCACATTGCATCTTCTGAGGTGAAACTCTTCCCTAAGCTTTGCCGATTTAAGCTTGTTCCAATGTGCCGATGGTCTCTTCCTCAAGTGGGCAGCAACAGTACTAGAGCTCACAGTCAGAGGCCTGCTATTCTCTCTGCTCCTGCTTGGTCAACTTCACCAACTTCACAAGACTCTCAAGTCCACCACCTTCCTGATTTTTCTTGCTTACCACTTCTCTTCGAATGCTCCCATTTTTCATCTGGACCCTGGCCCCTGGCTTGACACTTGGTCATCTTCCCTCTAATTTTGTCCTTTTCCTACCCTTCCACTGTGAGCTTCAGAATGCTGCCAACATTATGTTTCTGTAAAAGAGAACCTACAGGAACTAGGAGAGGACTGCCAGAGGCTGATGGGAACGTGAGCTTTTTAATTTCCTTTTTTATACTCTGTATTTCCTGAATAAAAAGGGGATTTTTAAATTTAAAAAAGAAACAGTTGAAGGAAAAAGAGAGATCTGTATTATTCCCTACACTACACTAAGTTAAAGTCCGGTGTATCTTCAGTTTTTCAAGTATTCATCCATAATTCATGGTGTGTGTTAGCTACTTTTCTTGTTGTTTTGACAAGATTATCAAAAAAGTAACTTAAGGAAGGGCTTATTTTTGGCTTACAGTTTAAAGGAACAGCTGGTCATCCGTTATGGTAGGGAATCTTGGTAACAGGAGTGTGAAGGCCTTGGTCACACTGCATCCACAGTTAGGAAATGGACAGGTATGCATACAGGTGCCTGAGTACCCCTCTCTTTTTATTCAGTCCAGGATCCCAGTTCATGGAATGATTTGACCTACGTTCAGGGTGACTCCTTTGAGCCTTGTTTAATCCAATCTAGGAACTTCTTCAAAGACTTGCCTAAGGGTTTGACCCTTGACCTAGCTGATTTTAGATCATGTCAAGTTGACAATCAATATTTAACTGTCATATACTGCAAACCACATACTTGAAGTAGTACCTGGTACATTTTAACCCAGAAGCTTGAGAGATCTTGTGCGACTTTCATTGGGGTATCTGTGAGTGGGGGTGAAGTAGCCAGATGGCATGCTTCAACTTACCTCCCATGTGTCCAGAAAGCTGGTGTTACTGGGTATGACCATGCCATTGTAATCCAAAGGTACATCTTTTTCTCCAGGCTGTGAGAACCAGAAGATAAGGAGCTTATTGAGGCTTGTGGCATCCTCCATCAGGAGACTACTACGCAGGGAGAGAACGGAGATGTACAGAGTCTATACTGGTGGATTTGCATCTTAGCTTTCCCCGTCACTAAGTCCTCCTGGCCTGGCTACGCCACTTCTTCCCTAGGCTCAGCTACCACTTTCAGACCAAGTGCGAAGGGAAGGTGAGGCCAGCAAAATCCCGTTATGAAACTTTCACAAAGTTTAAAAATCCGATTCGGATTTTTAAAATCAGGGAACAATGGAGCTTCCTTCAATGTCTTAGTATATTCAACTTTCTCCCAACAATATTATTAGGCTCTTCACTCTTCTAAGACTTTCCATCAAGATGAGTGATAGCCAAGTGAGAATAAAAAGGCAGGATATAAAGGGAAGAGGAAGACACACTAAGAGGTAAACACCTAGTCATTCTGCTGAATAGCCACAAGGGCTTACAGACTGCCTGTTTCTCATGACCAATTATACCTTCCTAGTAGGTTACAGGACAAGTATCAGAAAATACATACTTAATAATTTCTAATGATTTCAAATGTTGGAAGTTCCAGCTTAATTAATACTTTAGATACATTTTCTATGACAAAACACAGACAATGTTTTGCTTCCAAGCTCTCTCCCATGCTGACATTTGTCTGAGTCTTTGTAGGAATCTAGACACAAACTGAGTGGTACCTTGAAACCCATGGGCCAATGTATGAGGTAGAGGTCCAGGTAATCCAAGTTTAAGGCCTTCAGGGTATTGGTGCACGCTGTTTTCACCAAAGACTTCTTGTGGTATGTGCACCACAGCTATAGAAGAGGAGGGAGACTATAGTTACAAGGCCACAATCTAAAACCAACAGGTCATACACTCATTGCTCCCTGCCACAAACTTGCATCTGACAACATAACACAGCATGTTCTGCAGGAAAAGAGTGACATAATCCTTAGAAAAGGATTATCCTTTCCCGCAGCAGGAACTCTTCCCTACGTAAGGGAGGTTCAGGGCAACATAGGAAGGCATTTAATGGGATGCTGCTAGCCTACCTGAAGGTTCAGTGAGAAATTGATAAACCAGCCTGCCTCCATCTTGGCCTTGAAAGCCGTCTCATAGTAAAGAGAAACTAGGCTCATTCTTGTTTATGATTACATCTGTTTCTCAAGGATTGGGC
>CABHPQ010128347.1:0-18746 GCA_902168405.1 Peromyscus aztecus | reverse complement strand
AACGGGGGAATCTATGGCTGATATTTAAAGTTGAATTATATTGTAAAATAAAATAAAATAAATTCAAAAAATGCACTCTATCTTATTTTTTGTTGTTTTGTTTGCAATATTATACTATATTCATACTTTGGAATATCTTTATATGTTTTCCAAGGAGAAGAATTTTATGCTAATTTAATATAAAATGTTTTTATAAGAAATAATGAAAGTAATAGAAGTTTTATATATACAGACACAAACACACAATACACTCCATACAAATATATATATGTGTGTATATATGTATTTATACACACACACACACACACACACGCATATATATATATATATATATATATATATATATATAGAGAGAGAGAGAGAGAGAGAGAGAGTTCAAGGCAGCAAATATGTCCTACAAATAGAAATGGAAGCACATACGTAAAATACACTCATAGAATATCCTCTTGACATAGCATTAATATGCAGACACTGCCTTCTCAGATGATGTGTGTTCATCAATCTTACTGGCAGAGGCTGCTCTTAGCAGTGTTGTCTTAATCCTGGGAATGCCATCATTGTGATGATGTGGATACCCTTGACATGAACCTATGTGTTTCCTTCTTTGAGCTTGCTATCTGGTTAGATAATAAGTATCTAGTATTTCATTTGCTGAGTGGGTTTAGCCTTACTGAACTTCTGATGCATTTGAGTACTTGTTGGGAGGCCTAGAAGTTGAGGGAAATGATGAAAATTTGGGAGAGCTAGATGATTTACATTATTTATTATTTGAGATGATGAAGTGAATGAAAATTTTATAAAATGTAAACATGCTGAAAAGCTTAGCTCATTTTATTAAATACTGTTAATCAGTGCCAATAACATTTCTAAGCTTCAATTTGTCATTAAAATCAAAGAATGTGTAAAGTGTAAAGTGGCTCTTTTAAAGGAATACATATTTTCACTTGCTCTGAACTTTCTCATTGCTTCTTCCAATATGAAGTGTTTACTAGCATCTGTCCTTGAATGCTCTTGGGCTTCTTTTTCTGTAATACATGGCTTTACTGACAGAGAAATGTGTTTAACTTGAGAATGGTCTAAAAAGATATGAAACTTATCTTGCAAAAGCTTTTGACCACTTCTTTCTATTTTTGTAAAATCATCTGTTATACATATTTTCCTAAAATGTTTTAGGTACTTACTTTGAGAAGTGTTTAAATGCATTAGGAATTTGGAAATAAAAATAGAATTACCTTTACATTTTCTCATTATTTACAAATACAGTTTTGACTTTTATAATAGACCCATCACCATTTAATTAAAATATAATCAGAAATTTTTGATTAAGACATAGTAAATGGAAACATGTAGCACAAATTGTAAGCATGTTATTTAGTCAGATATATTGTACCAAAAGCTCAATAAGTAATATAATATACAATAGCAATACTGTAATTACTCTGCTGTATTGTACTTATGTAAAAATTTTATAAAATTAGTAGACTTTAGCTGCATCTTGTATTAATTGATATACTTATTTCACATATCAACTATTTTGCTATCTAAATTAATTTTATAAAATGGTGTTCTGTACTTTAAATGCACACAATAATGCTTATGATAAAATTAGATAGCTCTATGCACTTTCTAACAAAGGTGATGACCCGAATTGAATCTCTGATACTTATATGGTAGAAAAATAGAATTGACTCCTATAAATTGTTTTCCAATCTTTACATATGCATGTATGAGCAAGTGCACAAGGACATACACACACATACACCAAATGATATAATTTTTAAAATTACAATTACTGTGATTATAGAATTGTTTTTCTCACCAGTGTTGTTTACATTCAAACTTTTTATAATCATATAAATTAAAGATAATGCTTTGTTAAAAGATCATATCAATAATTTTTAGCTGTGTATATGTTCATAAACTGTTTTGATGTAAAAAATTTTAATTTGTTGCATGGATTTGTCTTTCTTACCATCACTTCATGATGAGAGCCTGTTATTTTCTCTTCTCACCTTTCTTGTGCTCCAAGATACCATACCTTCATTTATATCAGTTTTAAATATGCTTCCCTTTTCTCCAATTCCTATTGAAAGTTAAAATGCTGAATAATATACCACTCATAATTGTGATTAAGTGTTTTATGTTGATTATATATATATCACTTCTGAATAAACTTTCTATTCATCAGGTCTGAACAAAAATATAAATGTAATTGCAAGTGAACCATAAAACTCAGACTTTTAGTGCTTCAAGTTGTTTATAATTAACTTGTTATTATTATTAAATAGCTTAGATTAATTTTAAGACTTGATTAATAGAACTTTCATTTCATATTTCAGTTTTAACCACAAGTGGATAATTTTTAGTATAAGAAATTCAGTAACTGTTGATATTAGTTTAATTAATTACATGCAATCATTAAAAGTCACTCAACAGTTTTGCCAATAACTAAACATAATCAAGGCTCATAAGAGTTTGTGAGTTAATTAAAGGGCAAGCAGTGCTACTTCCATTGTTTTCAACAAACACAGTTATTCAGTTCCTTCCAGGAGAGAATTGTTTTCACAGAAGTATAATTAAAATTACAGTTTGGTACTTAATTCTTTTAACCTCTAAACAATATACTTCCTTAATGTGTATTTGTATATTCAAATTAATGTGGTATGCTACACTCCCACTGTAAGATTAAATTAGTTTGTTTATAAATAGGTTATTGTTTTTATCTACTGCAGAGTGTGAGGTAGGTATAGGCTGAAGCCTGATTCATTTGGCAGTATGTTCATTGTCATACCTGTCTTGTCCTTGTTCATTGCAGCACATATTTACTTTTTATTCAGCAGATTATGTTAATTATAATGTTTTGCTGTTTGGATAATTATTTTTGACTGCTATGACACCGCTGTGTTTCTTCATCTTCACTTCTCAATTTCTACCTCCATTAAGTGGAAACATTGGTAGTTCTGTCCTCATGGTGTTTTGTGAGCTTGGAATGTTAGTATATACAAAACTTTCTGAATGCACCCTCAGGCACGTGGGCAGGTGCACCTGGAGCAATGCTTTTACTGATTGAGGATGTTGTACAGATCAACAAACTATGAGTGCTGACAATGAATACCAAGGCTTTAGTGACTTTTTTTATTTCTATGTCCCAAGAAGCCATTCTTGGGCAAAAATAAGTTAAACTAAAACAAGGCAATACATTTGAGTTAAATGAACATGAAAAAGGAGAAAGTATCAAAAGTATATAAATATCAAAAAGAAAATATCAAAATATCAGAAAGAAGAAATTGGCTCACCAGGTGCAAAATATATACAAAATAGAAATTATTATGTTTATTTTCATATGCTTTCATAATTTTATCAGCTATCATTATTTCAACATTTTTAAACTTTAATATGTGAATATATTGTTCACTTTATTTCCATCCATCTCTCTCCTAACTGCTCCTGGGCTCCAAACTTCCTTTAAAATTCATGATCTATACCAATAATTTTTTGTCACATATACACAGATACATATATTTATTATATATATCAAATCTACTGAGTCCATTGGTGATGCTCAGACATACATGTAGCTGATCACTTGGGATTTGAAACACATCAGTGGGCTTGTCCCTAGTGAACAACTGATTATCCTTCTCTCATGTTTAATATTGCATTTCTTTTCTGTGATAGATGTTTTCCCTGCATATATGTATGTGTATTATAAGCATGCCTGGTTTCCATAGAGGCAAGAAGTTGGTGTCACCTCTGGAGCTATAGTTCCAGAAAATAATAAGCTACCATGTGGATCCTGAATTTCTAACCCAGACCCACTGGAGGAGCATTGAGTTGCTCCTCATCTACAAATGAAGCCTCTGGAAATATTTCTTCCCCATGTTGACATGTCATCTGTTACTGCCACTATGCAGGTCTTGTTTAGGAAATCATGTTGTGAGTTCATGGGTCTTGCATCCCTGTCATGTATAGAAGACACTATTGAGTAGCAAGTATCTTGGTCCTCTGGTCCTTAAAATCTTTCCATCACCACCATGCCTTGTTTGATAGTACCTGTGCCTTTGGTGTAGGGGTGGTGTTGTAACCAACTGGGACTGCTCACTTCATGGTTCCTTATTCTCTGCCTTTTGACCTGTTGTAGAACTCTGTAACAGTCTCCATCCACTGTTAAAAGAAGCTCCTTTGATAAGGGGTGAGAGCTATACATTTCTCTGGGTATAGGATAAATTTTTAGAAAATAGTTAGAAACCATAATGATTTAGGAAAATGGCAGTGGTAAGTTTTAAACTTAGTCTTTGAAAATTATCATTGTTTTTTTAAATTTTTCTGAAATATCTGTGAAACTAGCTCAGATTATTCCATATTCTGGTAATTTGATTGATGTTAAGTGAAAAGAAAATTCTGGAACAAATTACCATGAGTCACTCAAAGAGGGGCTGAGTATTTCTGCTTCAACTGAGAAGCATCAATATAGTAATATATTCTTAAAGAAATGAAGTTCCTATATATTAACAAAGAATATTGTCCTGAAGATCAAAAACTTCCCATACAAAAATCCAGAGGTAGAATGTAATCATTAGTTTTTAGATGCAAAGTCTATTTTCATTAGGACCATTAAACTGATGGCTTCTGTTTCTGTGTGAGAGTTCTAATACAGGGTGTGATCAAACTAATTATGATAAATGGAAGACTTAACACCAAATGAAATTAAATTGTAACTAGAAATGCTATTTTTCCCACAGGTTCAGTTACTGAATTGTTCATAATTACTTAAATATTCTAGATCTTAGAGATAATTAGCAGAGAACTGCCTTGATTTTAGGTGTGTGAACTCAAGAATATAAATTGCAATTTTTTTGTGCTGCTCTCAAAAAACGCATTTGGTCCCTCTTTTTATGGTTTATTTAGAACATGGATATTTGAGCATTAAAGTGAACCCTGACAACTAAAGACATGGGAAGAGGAAATCCAAAAGATGCTTGTAGTAGGCAATAGGACCATAGGAAGAGTGTTGTTTGTCCACACACTCTGCACTGCCCCATCTTCAATTGCCAATATGAATGAAAGAAAAAGAAAAATTCTTGAAAAGTGAAAAATAATCCTTTCACGTCTGAATTGGCATTGTGTTCAATATTTCCAATTTTCTCAACTCTGAAATTTTCTTTGTCTATAAAAACAGACTTATAAATATAACACCATAGACTTCTAATACCTACTAGACTGGGAAACAAATGATGTTATCTTACTCATCCAGGAATAAGAGATGGTCAAAGCTAATCACTTGCCATAATTCCATCCACTTCACACATTGAAGGGGAGTCTAAAGGGGAATGAAATGCTTAAAAAAATGAACAGATCACCGTGTAGTTGGAGTTTTCCTATATCCCAACCAGTCCTCAACCACTCAGATCCAAGTAAACACACAGAGGCTTATATTAATTAAAACTGCTTAGCCATTAGCTTAGGCCTACTACTGACTAGCTCTTACATTTAAACTCAGCCCATTTCTGTTGATCTATGATACCAAGTGTTCCATGGCTTTACTTGTGTCCCATCGCTTGCTGCTCCATGGATGGCAGAATGGCATTTCCTGATTAAGCCTTCCTCTTCCAAGAATTCTCTTTGCTGTTTATCCCACCTATACTCCCTGCCTGGTTACTAGCCAATCAGCTTTTTATTTATCAACCAATCAGAGCCAGACATTCACAGCATACAGAACATCCCACAGCATCACTGGAATATGTACATTGGGATGGCATCATTTATGTTTCATGGATAAATTTTTATTCTACTCTATTTTCAAAAGTTTTGAGAAGAGCTAACAAGTCAAAAGTAAAATCCCAGGGTTTATCACATAGTCACATAACTATTATTACACCATTATGATACACAAATGGAAGATTTTTTTATATTTTCACATTAATACATAAAACATAATATGAGCAGCATCCATTTGACTATACAAGCTAACTCACTTTCTCCTCAGGTAAAATCTTCTGCACTCTGTCCCTTGATGTCTTTTTTTCCTAACTTTTGAAACTTCTTACATTCTACTTGGTAGATTAGCAAATTCTTGCTCATCTGAATTAGTCTGGATTCTTAGTGCAGTGAAACAGATAGATTTGTTTCTCAAGTATGAAAGATTTTGATCAAAGTAAGACAGCCTTGAGCAAGCGTAATGCAAGCTTCTGATTAGGTATATGGCCTACTTCAAGCTTGCTGCAGGATGACTGAAACTCTTTGCTTTTATCTGACAAACTATAACATCAGCATAGAATGGCATCTGTGCTTTATTTTATGAACATTGCCAGGATTCCAGCTCTTTCACAGTGTACAAAATTCTTGACAGTTAAAATTCAGATGTTCTTGATTAGAAATTCACATTTTTTCCCATCAATAAAGTGAAGTAAAGCAGACATAAAACATTTAGAACATGTGTAATGTAAGTATTCTTCAAGAAAATGTCCTAATAATAACACTCATATGTTTGTACCAAGGGGCCCTTTACTATGCTTTGGGTGTCCACTGGCTGTCACATTGGCAATGGGATTAAGAATCCTAGCTTTTCTATGCCAATACCAAGCTGTTTTTATTACTGTAGCTCTATAGTAGACATGAGGTCAGGGATCGTGATGCCTCCAGAAGTTGCTTTATTGTACAGGATTGTTCTAGCTATCCTGGGTTTTTTGTTTTTCCATATGAACTTGAGTATTGTTCTTTCCAGGTCTGTGAAGAATTGTGTTGGGATTTTGATGGGGATTGCATTGAATCTGTAGATTGCTTTTAGTAAGATTGCCATTTTTAGTATGTTAATCCTACCTATCCATGAGCATGGGAGATCTTTCAATTTTCTGATATCTTCTTCAATTTCTTTCTTCAGAGACTTAAAGTTCTTGTCATACAGGTCTTTCACCTGCCTAGTTAGAATTACACCAAAGTATTTATTTTATTTGTGGCTATTGTAAAGGGTAATGTTTCTTTGATTTCTTTCTCAGCCCATTTATCATTTGTATATAGGAGTGCTACTGATTTTTTGAGTTAATCTTGTATTGTGCCACATTACTGAACGTGTTTATCAGCTGTAGGAGTTCCCTAGTAGAATTTTTGGGGTCACTTATGTATACCATCATAACACAGGAAATAGTGAAATTTTGACTTCTTCCTTTCCAATTTGTATCCTCTTGATCTTCTTTTGTTGTCTTACTGCTCTAGCTAGAACTTTGAGTACTGTATGGAATAGAAATGGGACACTATGAAAGCAGTACTAAGAGGAAAATTCATTGTGGCAGGAATCTACAGTTCATAGCACTAAATGCCCACATAAAGAAGTTGGAGAAATCACACACTAGCAATTTAACAGCATACATTAAAGCTCTAGAACAAAAGAAGCAAACTCACCCAGGAAGAACAGATGCCAGAAAATAATCAAATTGATGGGCTGAAATAAATAAAATAAAAACAAAGAGTACATTACAAAGAATCAATGAAACAAAGAGTTGGTTCTTTGAGAAAATCAACAAGATAGACAAAACCTTATCCATACTAATCAAAAGGCCAAGAGAGAACATCCAAATTAACAAAATCATAAATGAAAAGGGAAACATAACAACAGACAACGAGGAAGCCCAGAGAATCATTAGGTCATACTTCAAAAACCTGTACTCCACAAAATTGAAAAATCTAAATGAAATGGACAATTTTATGGATAAGTGTCACATTCCAAAATTAAATTAAGATGAAATAAACAATTTAACAAGACCTCATCATAAATCCAGTTACACTGAACCTAATAGAAGAAAAAGAAGGAAGCAGCCTTGAACACATTGGCAGAGGAGACTACTTTCTAAATATAACATCAGTAGCATAGACACTGAAAGAAACAATTAATAAATGGGACCTTCTGAAATGGAGAAGCTTCTGTAAGGAAAAGGACATCGTAAATAAGACAAAATGGCAGCCTAAAGAATGGGAAAAGGTCTTCACCAAACCCACATCTGACAGAGGGCTGAACTCCAAAATATATAAAGAATTCATGAAACTAGACACCAAAATACCAAACAATCCAATTTAAAAAATGGGTTACAGAGTTAAACAGAGAATTCTCAACAAAAGAATCTCATATGACCAAAAGACATTAAAGGAAGTGCTCATCATCCTTAGTCATCAGGGAAATGCAAATCAAAACAACTCTGAGATACTATCTTATACCTGTCAGAATGGCTAAGATCAAAAATACTGATAATAGTTTATGTTGGAGAGGATGTGTAGCAAGGAGAACACTTCTTCACTGTTGGTAGGAGTGCAAACTTGTACAGTCACTTTGGAAATTAGTATGGTGGTTTCTCAGAATATTGATTATCAATCTACCTCAAGACCCAGCTATTCCACTGTTGGGCATATATCCAAGGAATGCTCAATTATACCACAAAGACACATGCTCAACTATGTTCATAGCAGCATCATTCACAAGAGCCAGAACATGGAAACAACCTAGATGCTCCTCAACTGAAGAATGGATTAAGAAAATATGGTGCATATATACACTGGAGTACTACTCAGCAGTAAAAACAATGATATCATGAAATTTGCAGGCAAATGGATGGAACTAAAAAAATATTCTGATTAAGATAATAAAGACTCAGAAGGACAAACATGGTATGTACTCATTCACAAGTAGATAGCAGATGTAAAGCAAAGGATAACCAGACTACAGCCCACAGCTCCAGAGAAGCTAGCAAACATTTCACTATTAGGATAAGAATTTATACTGTATCAAGCTGATAATAGAAAAATAAATAAATTAATTAATAAAAAAGACCAAAAAAAAGAAGCTAGCTAACAAGGAGGACCCTAAGAGGGATATATGGATCACCCTGGAAAGGGGAAATAGATAAGATATCCATGAGTAAACTGAGGGTGAGGAGGGCAATAGAGGATAGGGGATGGGGAATGAGAACATAAGGGAATGGAGTGGTCAAGCTAGAAAAGGGATGGTGTGGGAGAGTAGTGAAAGAGATGTCATGATAGGGGGAGACATCATGGGGATAGGGAGAAACTGGGTACTAGGGAAGTTCACACAGGAATCCTTAAGGATGACCCCAGCTTAGAATAATAGCAATAGTGGAGGAGGTGCCTGAACTGGCTTACCCCATTAATCAGATCAGTGAGTACCCTAACTGTTAGCATACAGTCTTCATCCAGTAAGTGATGGAAGTAGCTGCAGAGATCCACAGGCAAGCACCAGGCCGAGCTCCAGGAATCCAGTCAAAGAGAGGGAAGAGGGATTCTATTAGGAGGGGGCTTTGAGATTATGGTGGGGAAAACTACAGAGACAACCAAGCCAAACTAGTAGGAACTCATGAACTTTAGACCAACAGCTGCAGAGCCTCCATGGGACTTGAATAGGCCCTCTGCATAAGAGAGACAGTCATATACCTTCATGTGCTTAAGGGGTCTCCTGGCAGTAGGATCAGGATCCATCTCTGGTGTATGAACTGGCTTTTTGGAGCCAGCTACCTATGGGGCACAGCCTTGATGCAGGGGCAGGGGGTTAGACCTGTCCCAGCTGAATGTACCAGACTCTACTGACTCCCCATGGGAGGCCTTAACTTTTTGGAGAAGGGAAGGAGGTGTGGGTTAGGGGGGAAGGCTGGGGGTGTGGGAGGAGGGAAGAGCAAAATAAAATGTTCAAAAAAAAAAAAAAGAATCCTAGCTTGATGTTTTTATAGGACTCCTAACAGTGGAAATGGGTGTATCTCTTACTCTTTTACCTGCATTTGGGACTCTTTTCCTCCTATCGTGTTGCCTTGTCCAGTCTTGATATGAAGGCTTTTACCTTGTCTTATTGTAACTTTTTTTTCAGTCATATTTGGTTGTTATCTCTCAGAAGCCTGCTCTTTTCTAAAGGGAAATGGAGATGGAGTGGATCTGGGGCAGATGAGAGTTGGAGTAATCTGGGAGGAGTGGAAGGAGAGGAAATTGTGGTTTGGATGTATTATATGAGAGAAGATTTATTTTCAATGATAATAATTTAAAAAGAATCCTTGGGTCCAGTAGCACATGCTCTTGTATCTCTATCCCCATTTCTTCATCAAGACCATGTGTTTAGTATTGGAAATGTCCAAATTCCT
This sequence comes from Peromyscus aztecus, assembly GCA_902168405.1. Taxonomy (NCBI): domain Eukaryota; kingdom Metazoa; phylum Chordata; class Mammalia; order Rodentia; family Cricetidae; genus Peromyscus; species Peromyscus aztecus. Next base: position 8,616 of record CABHPQ010128347.1, on the reverse strand, counting down.
CCAACAGTGTTGAACTTCCAGAGTCTACAAAAGATCTTACCCTGAGTCTAGCCTCAGGCCATATGAATGAGAGTATGCCGCAAATAAGAACTGCACCAATACTGAGGTCATCTCTTGGTCCAGTGTTGGCTAAGGAGTAGCTGAATGTGGATGGGAGTTATAGACAGAACTTCAATATCTAGGCTGGTGTCCATATCTATAGAATAAAACTTGCCAGAGTACAGGCAAAACCAGGAACAAAGAAAAGAATAAATTTCGAGAACAAGAGCAGAGGTGCACTTCAATATCAGACTGACTTTTCAGCATTGTGATTTTCCTGGATGGTAATGTTAAGGGTATAAGCTCTCAGCAGTAGGGGTATACAACACATTTCAGTATATTAACTTGATTTATAAGCTAAAATATTTAGATGTTGCTGCTGTGTTTTATTTTTTTTTTATGCTCTAAGCTCTCCAAAGATCCAGGAAATCAGTTGAGTCCAAATAGAAAATCTTCTTTAAAAGTCCATCAACTTATACAATATTTCAACTTTCTTGGATTATTATACAACACTTGCATTTCTAATTTGAAAGGAAAATAATACTTGCTTTTCTAATTTGAAAGGAAAAGCCAACTCAGGAGCTGGCTGTTCAAAAAAAAAAATGGCTATTATGCAGTTCCCATTAGGTAACAGGATTTGTCTGCTCCCAGGCTCAAGCACTTTACCTTTCAGTTGCTGTGAATATCAGCTTTCTGCTTCTGAATTCAGAGTTCTACTTCTGGTCTTTCCTTACTCATAAATTGCTTTGCATTGCTACCTTTCACTTAGTGGGGCTTTTCCCAGGCTATCTGATTTGTTGTCATTCTTCATTTTGGGCTCCCACTATAGCTTGACCTTGAAAAAGAAGCACCATCTTAAGATGGCTCCCAAACAAAGCCATCTGAGAAATGGAGAGTGACAAGATAGACTTCTTGAACATCAACTCACTGTGTATTATGGGTCATTATTTAATTAAACATACTACTTATATTTGAAGCTTGCAAGAACTATAATATTGTTCTGTGAGCAAGATAACCAGTCTCTTTTTACTATGGCTAGTTGGCTTAACTTTTGTATGAAATTCTGATTCTGTGGTGATATATTGTTTCTAATCTAAGAAATAAAACTTGTATGAAGATCAGAGGAGAGAGGTAGCCACAGAGTTAGCCATAGAGGTCAGGCAGTGGTGACACACACCATTAATCCTAGCACTCAGGAGGCAGAGACAGAGATCCATCTGGATTTCTGTGAGGTCAAGGCCACACTGGGCTACACGAGATCAATCCAGTCTAAAAGAACAACATAGCCAGGCAGTGGTGGCACACACCTTTAATTCCAGCTCTTGGAATCACACACCTTTAATCCCATCACTAGGAAGTTTGAGATAGGAAGTGTTATGGCTGGGCAGAGAAAGGAATATAAGGTGGGAGGAGACAGGAATTCATGCTTTCAGACTGAGGAGTAGGTGAGGTAATAAAAGGTGGTGGCTGTGCTTCCTCTGCTTCTCTGATCTTTCATCTTTCACCTGATATCTGGCTCTGGATTTTTATTGTAAGACCATTTAGGATTTGTGCAACATGCTTCCTTGTCCTCTATTGGGTACCTGGAAATAAACCTATGTTCTGCCTAATTTTTATCTATATCTTCAGGTTTTTCATGTTTTTCTCCTCTTCCATCACCACTTTTGTGATTTCCAATACTTGTCTAATTTTTCTGTTTTTGGAATAGTTTATTTGTTATATTGACTCTTCTGATTCATAGACATTTCTTGTCTGACGTTGTACTATGAAAGCCAAAGTTCATAATTTTTCACTGCATATTTTATTTAATTGTCATTATGTGTGTAATATAAATATTTGCATAGAAACATCTAAAAAAACCTCTGAGGGACTAGAGAGATGGCTTGGTGGATTAGAGAAATTCCTGAGCTTCTGGATGACCAGGGTTTGATTCCTAGAACCCACTTGACTGTTCATAACAGTCCAGAGGTCAACACTCTCTGCTGGTTTCTATGGTAACAGGCACATACATAATGCATACACACACATACAGGCAAAACATCCATAAACATGAACAAAAAATATTCAAAAAATAAAAGTTTCTTTTTGAAACAAAAATGATATATCATTTTTCTCATTAAGTTGAATTCTATTAGTGTTTTGCTTTTCTTTTTTCCATTCAGTATTTTTCCATCCAGTGATCAAGGAGCTTGTGTATAAGACATATTCATGAAGAGACTCCATGGTGTGTGTGTATGTATGTGTATGTGTGTGTGTGTTTTGTGGTTGTAGATTTGGTCTGCTTTTTATTTTGCTTTGTTTTCCATAAGAGAAAGAATATGAATATCAGTAAAGGGAGAGGTACCTGGGAGGAGTTGAGGAAGAGTAAGAAATAATATATATATATGAATAAATTAATATATATGAAAATTTTAAAGTAAAAATTGTATTTAAATAAAAGGGGAGATATGGTGTAATTATATTTTAATCAAAAATGTAAACCATAAATAAGAAAAATAAAAATAAGTTTAAGAAAAGACCAAATACCATGGAAGAAATGTTGGGTTCAGATATATATATATATATATATATATATATATATATATATATATATATGAAAACTAAAACCTGGTTCACTTTATTCAAGAGTAAGAGCAAGACCAATATATTAACACTTATACTTTTAAAAATTAGGGTTTTTTTATATTTTTCAAAATGTTTCAAATAATATATTTTGATCATATTCTTTCTCCCCCCCAAGCCCTCCCAGATCTTCCTCAACACCCCACCCACCCTTTCCCCTTTTTCAAAACATCCTAAAAAGAAAAAGGTAAACAAGACAAAACCAATAAAACAATACCACACAGAAAGACAAAATTACCAAAATATAAACAATAAAACAACAAAAATGTGTGTATTCTTGCTGGTCCACTACTCCTGAATGATAGATCTGCCCTGAAATGTGGTTCATAGCTAGTGTCAACCCCACTGGAGAAAACTGATTATCAGTTGCAAATTGGGTTCAATGTTTAGCTTTGTGTCTACTTCCCTTTCTCCATGGTGCATTTTTTGAATTTGTCCAGGTTTTGTATATACTCCCAAAGTCTCTGTGAATTTATATGTTTCTCAACCCTTATAGGTCAGTAAGAAACTATTTATTTAGAGTCATTCACCACCTCTAACTCTGACCATCTTTCTGTCTCCTTTTGCTCATAGATCTCTGATCATTAAAGGAAGAGTTTTGATATAGACAGTTCATTTATGTGATCCAAGTTCTCTCACTGTCTGCACATTGACTAATTGAGGGTATATGGGTTAGTTACTCTATAGTGCAAGAAACTTTTCTGTTAGGAGTAATTTATTGCTATTTTTACTCAGTAGAATAACAGTAGTAGGCTTCCCCCTAAGACCATGACCTATAATGGCTCAGGTTCTTTGGCCTCATTAACAGTGTCAGGTGGGGTTCCAGCTCATGGGCCTTAAGTCTAATATAAAAAATGGTTACTCCCATAGCCTTTATGCCACTATTGTATCAGAATATCTGATAATAGGAGGCAGATCACTGTTATAGGTCAGAGTTCATAGCTGGGCAAAATTGTTGGTTATTTTTTAGTAAAATGCATCAAAACATTAAAAAGAAAAATAAAGCAAATCACAGGTGATGGATTTGTTTTTAAGATCTCTGATAGGCTGACCAGCTATCACTGTTAGGGTACCTTTTCTTCTTTTTGGAATATTTTTGCTCTAAACATATGAAAAAGTTGGCAATACTAGTTCCTCTAGGGCAAATGTGTATATACTGTGAACACTCCATTTTCCTTACCTTTTCCAGTCCCTCTGTGACCCTACCCTGAACACTACCCAAATGCACGATATCCTGGCTGTCTCTACCTTCTAGTAAAACCAGAAATTAAAGATTAAAAATGGGGGATAGTTCCTTACTTTGTTGGCAAGAGCAAGAAGATTTTTTGATGTGTCAGATAGGAAATTTTCTCTATTTCCTCATTTGGCAAAATGTCCTAGCTGTATATTTACTTGCTCCTTCATGAAATGACTCTGTCAGTGATGTCTCTCAGAGCATCTTCATGAACAGAGTCTTTATACTACTTTCCCTTTTCAAGGAGATGACAAAATGGGAACACTCCTCTCCTCTCTCTAGTCCCCTTTCAACTTTTAAGGCTAACACTTCTTATGGTAAAAGGGATGCTATAACATTTTGTATTTTACTGATTTTTTCTCCCTTTGAAATAATGCTTATACTTCCCTTGTGTGTTGATATAGGTGATTTCTATTAGCACCTTCTAACAACCTTTGGGATGTCTCCTAAGGCTTATTTGATATTTGATCTATATGCCTGTTTTTTTTTTTCTATTGCAATATGCCATGGCCTTTATACAATCTGGGCAAATAGGAAGTTTCCTTCAGTGAGAATATCTTACAACATTTTTATGGATATAGCCTTCATTGTTTAGAGCATATCTTAAGGTTTCTTGAATAATAATTATTAGCAAAATAACCAATTCCTGGCACCAAGCTTTTCATTTAATGGCACAGAGCTTCTGGTGAAGCATTGTTTATCCATGTGGGGTATAATCATCCTAATATCTTTTAATTTTTTTTATTTTTGTCTTCCATACTTTGGGTGTTCTTAAGGCTTCCTCATACATGCTTATTTTAGGTGACCCACTTCCAACCCCATACTTCCGCACCCCCTTGTACAATCACTTCTTAAACCTTTAGCCCCTATTATTCTGTCACTTAATATTTTATATCACATGTTCTACAATCACTTCTTAATATGTTTTTACTGGAATTAAAAGATCACACATTTCCATATTTTTATACACAATTTATTTTGCTCAACTGTTCCCCTACTACTTTTTTTTCATCATTCCAATCACTCAACTACCTGCTTGAACCTTTCTGTCCCTGTGTCCTCCAGATCTACTTCCATTTACCTCTAGTTTACTATCACCTAGCTCTTAATACCTCTTCATCCCAGTCGCCCAGTTCTAGTTTACTGGCTTCCAAGTGTGATCATAAATTAATTTCTCAGGAAATGTAGAGAATAGAATAAGCTCCCATCACAGTTGCTATATATTGGAATAGCAAGGATAGAAGGGATTACTTTTTGGTGGATGGGCACATTAAAATTTAAGACCTTTGCAAAAAATATTTCATAAATATATACATACCAAAAATATATGGGGTTATTTTGTTATGTAAAAATCATTTTAGCCAAGTATTTGATCTTTTGGCTTTGTTTTGATTCTTTCAAAATGTCAGCCATAATGGCTTTAGTCTCTAGTTACTATACTTCAATTTAATATATGCAATTTAATTAATATAATTTTCAGTTAGTTGTAGACAAATGACTTAGAAAAAAAGATGATTCATTGAAAGCCATGCTAGCTGAGAAACAGGAATGAAATCCAAGCAGGGTTTATTGCCCTAATTTCCTTGATAGTTACCACCACTACTGCTGTCTCAATCTATTCAGACTACAGGATATTGTGAATCAAATGTCTCAAAATGTATTTATGACCCTGGGAACTCAAGAAGTTTTAATGTAAAAAAAAAAATGGAGCATAAGCTGAATTCTATATTTGAAGTAATACAGTTGTTAGGAGATGAGATTCAAGGGTTAAATATAAGAGCTTATTTGAAATGCCATGCTAAATATAACTGGGTATATGTAACCTCTTCTATTCACAATGAATGTGTTACTGGATGGAAAAGATTAGAACTCATCTGAAAATAATTTGGCATAATGCTAATGAATCCTTAAATTTAATGTGATTGCATCAGGAGATTACTGATTTTAAAAAGGCAAAGTTGGATTTTGATGCAGCTAAAACTGCTGTAGACATCCCGAAACAATTTTAAAAGGCCATTTCCTCTTGGTCATTCTTTACTCTTTTATTAGGAGCTATTGTAGCCATGGGAATATGTATATTACGAGACATTATTTGCTTGCCTAGGATTATCAAGCTACTAGTGAACTCTCAGTGGAAAGTCGATTTCAGAGCTGCATAGAGTTAACCTCTGTACCTTCCCTTGAAATTTTCCTGAGGTTGGAAGTAAAAAATGAGTATGTCCTTTTCACCACCTTGCAAACTAAGACATGGCATAAATGATGGAATTCATGTGCCAAGGACAGGTAAGACTGGATAGTTGTAAAAGGCAACCTATGACAGACACAGTCATCTAAGGTGTCCAGGGGACATTTAATAAATAAATATAAAAAAGGGAGAATTGTAAGAGCCCACAGTGACCACAGCCCATCTTGACTCAAGGTCAGAGAGTTCAAGCTTGTCCTTGCTATCAGGCTGGATAACAGGATGTTTGGCCAAAGGCATGGTTATCAGATGACTTATTTTTCAAGGCTGGATAACAGGATGTTTTGCCAAAGGCATACTTACCAGATGTCTTTCAAATTAAGGATGTATTTTATGCAGGACTGTTCAAGAGGTCGGGTGGGGCCTGGCACCTACTTGAACATGGCAGATGATTTTTTGATGTGTTCTTGGATTCAGTTTGCCAGTATTTTAGTAAGTAATTTTGCATTAATATTAATGGGAAGATTGGAGTATAATTCTCTTTCCTAGTTGTGTCTTTGTGTGGTTTGGGTATCAATGTAATTGTAGCCTCATAAAAAAGAGTTTGGCAATATTCCTTCTGTTTGTATTATTTGGAACAATTTGAAGAATATTGGTATTGACTCTTCTTTGAAAGTCTGGTAGAATTCTGCACTGAAACCATCTGGACTTTTTTGGTTGGGATATTGTTGATGACTGCTTCTATTTTCTTAGGAATTAAAGGTCAGTTTAATTTGTTTACTGATTGATCTTGATTTAATTTTGGTATGTGGTACCTATCCAGAAAATTGTCCATTTCTTTTTCATTTTCCAATTTTGTTGAGTATAGGCTTTCAAAGTATGACACAATGATTCTCTGGATTTCCTTGGTGTCTGTTATTTTGTCTCCTGTTTCATTTCTGATTTTGCTAATTTGGATATTCTCTTTCTGAATTTTGGTTAGTTTGGATAAGGGTTTGTCTATCTTGCTGATTATTTTGATGAACCAACTCTTTCTTTCATTGATTCTTTACATTGTTCTCTTTGTTTCTATTTCATTAATTTCAGCCCTCAATTTGATTATTTTCCACCATTAACTCCTCTTGAGTGAATTTGTTTCTTTTTGTTGTAGAACTTTCAGGTATACTGTTAAGCCACTAGAGTGAGATTTCTACAAATTCTCCATGCAGGCACTTAGTGCTATGAGCTTTCCTCTTAGCACTGCTATCATTGTGTCCCATAAGTTTGGGTGTGGTGTGCTTTCATTTTCATTGAATTCTAGAAATTAGTTAATTTCTTTCTTATTTCTTCTTTGACCCAGTGATGATTCAGTTGAGCATTGTTCAGTTTCCATGAGTCTGTAGGTTTTCTCCAACTTAAGTTCTTGCTGGATTTTGACTTTAAACCAAAGTCAAATAAAACACGGGGAGTTATTTTAATTTCTTTTGGATGTGTTGATATTTGCTATGTTACCAAGTATGTGGTAAGTTTTGGAGAAGGTTCTATGAGGTGCTGAGAAGAAGGTGTATTCTGTTGTGTTTGGTTGAAATGTTCTATAAATGTCTGTTAGGTCCATTTGAGTCATAGCATCTGTTAATTCCCTTATTTCTCTGTTAAGTTTCTGTCTGACAGACCTGTCCATTGATGGAAGTGGGGTGTTGAAATCTCCCACTATTAAAATGTGGGATTTGATGTGCGATTTAAGTTTTAGTAATGTTTCTTTTACATATGTGGATGTCCTTATATTTGGGGTAAAAATGTTCAGAATTGAGACTTCATCTTGGTGGATTTTTCCTGTGAGGAATATGAAATGTCCTTTTCCATCTCTTTTGATTAATTTTAGTTTGAAGTCTATTTTGTTATATATTAGGATAGCTATATCAGTTTGTTTCTTAGGTCCATTTGATTGGAAAATCTTTTCCCAACCTTTTACTTTGTGGTAATGTCTGCCTTTGAGGTTGGGGTGTGTTTCTTGTATGCAGCAGAAGGATGGATCCTGTTTTTGTACCCATTATATTCGCTTATGTCTTTATATAGGTAAATTGATATTAAGAGATATTAAGGATCAGTGATCATTAATTCTTGTTATTTTTGGTTTTGTTGGTGGTGATGCTAGTGTGTGTGTGTGTGTGTGTGTGTGTGTGTGTGTGTGTGTTTCACTTCTTTGGGATTTGCTAATGTGAGCTTATTTATTGCCTGTGTTTTTGTGGGGGCAGCTAACTTCCTTGAGTTTGAATTTTCCTTCTAGTACTTTCTGTAGGGCTGTATTTGTGGATATGCATTGTTTAAATATGTTTTTGTCATGGAATATCTTGTTTTCTCTGTTCATGATGACTGAGAGCTTTGCTGGTTATAGTAGTCTGGGCTTGCATCTGTAGTCTGTTTGTGTCTTTAGAACAACTGCCCAAGACCTACTGGCTTTCAGAGTTACCATTAAGAAGTCTGGCATAATTCTTGTAGGTCTGCCTTTATATATTACTTGGCCTTTTTCCTTTGCAGCTGTCTTAATATTCTTTTTTTT